>JASANA010001242.1:0-74818 GCA_030248095.1 Ptycholaimellus sp. GST1_10
TTCAAATAAACCTCATGCATCCATGTTATGGGTATACATGGCCTACGTTTTGATGCATTCAGTGAGGAATCTGGTCACTGAATGAATAGTTTGGACCAAAAATTTAGTGAAATTGGCAAATTTGTGCCCTAATTGTTTTGTTATGTTATGTAAGTGAAGTGTTATGTTACGTTATGTATTTAGTGTATTAGCAACACCATCAGGGCTCCATAAAAAGGCTCAGCAGACAATGGGATGCAGTGCATTAAGAGTACCTGAGTGCTGCACGTACACCAGGATTTCAACCACTGTATGGCAATGCACCTTGCCACAAGTAGTGAACCTCCTTAACAAATGGTCTAAACCCCCTCACTAGTAATGGGGAAAATTAAAGCCAGGACATTAAAAGTTGGAATTTTCAAATAAACCTAAAACAAACATGTTATGGGTATACATGGCCTCGTTTTTAATCCATTCATTGAGTATATGGTAGCTGAATAAATGGATTGGACCAAAAATTTAGTGAAATTGGCAAATTTGTGCCCTAATTGTTTTGTTTATGTTATGTAAGTGAAGTGTTATGTTACGTTATGTATTAGTGTACTAGCAACCCCATCGGGGCTCCATAAAAAGGCTCAGCAGCCAAAGGGATGCAGTGCATTGAGTACCTGAGTGCTGCAGGTAGGGAAGGTCATGGGGGAGGGAAGGGAAGGACAGGGAATGGAAGGGAAGGTCCAGGGGAGGAATTGAAGGTCGGTGGAGGGAAGGGAAGGTCATGGGGAAGGGAAGGTTGGTGGAGTTGGTGGAGGGAAGGGAAGGTCATGGGGGAGGGAAGGGAAGGACAGGGGATGGAAGGGAAGGTCCAGGGGAGGAATTGAAGGTCGGTGGAGGGAAGGGAAGGTCATGGTGAAGGGAAGGTTGGTGTAGGGAAGGGAAGGTCATGGGGGAGTGAAGGGATGGACAGGGGATGGAAGGGAAGGTCCAGGGGAGGAATTAGGTCATGGGGGAGGGAAGGGAAGGACAGGGGATGGAAGGGAAGGTCCAGGGGAGGAATTCAAGGTCGGTGGAGGGAAGGGAAGGTCATGGGGAAGGGAAGGTTGGTGTAGGGAAGGGAAGGTCATGGGGGAGTGAAGGGAAGGACAGGGGATGGAAGGGAAGGTCCAGGGGAGGAATTGAAGGTCGGTGGAGGGAAGGGAAAATCATGGGGAAGGGAAGGTTGGTGGAGTTGGTGGAGGGAAGGGAAGGCCATGGGAGTTGGTGGAGGGAAGGGATCAGGGGAGGGAAGGTCCAGGGGAGGGAAGGTCCAGGGAGGAATTGAAGGTCAGTGGAGGGAAGGGAAGGTCATCAGAAGGGAAGGACAGAGGATGGAAGAAGGTAAGGTCCAAGGGAAAAGAAGTGAGAACTTTTATTTTAGTAAAAATACACCATTGCATTTACATAACATAACGCTATACTCACTTTTCTTATGCATAACATAACCTGTGCTATCCCACTTTCTTATGCAGAACATACCTCTATACCCACTGTTCTTACGCATAACATAACTCTATACCCACTTTTCTTACGCATAACATAACTCTAAACCCACTTTTCTTATGCATGACATTATTATTATCCCACTTTCTTATTCAGCATAACATAAAGCCTGTTTTTCTCCCGCATAACATAACATATTTCCTATACATAACATAACAATCTCGGTTATGTTATGTGAAAGTAATGTTATGTTATGCGTATGTTATGTTATGCAAAAAATATTTTTATGTTATGTTATGCGGATTTTTTATGTTATGTTATGTGGTAGTACGTTATGTTATGTAACTTAAATTGACCCGGCCCAGCCATCTGCCCCTCCCACAGCCTCACTGCGTAGACGCAGTGAACGTTGCCCATTTTCCAGCGCCTGCCGCATCCAGGCCTCTACTCCTATAGTAGTTTCTTATCTTATTTGCCATGCTTTCATTCTGGACCTCCAAACTAGCTCAGTCAATGGATGAAAATGGAGATCACGGTTAGACGGTTAAAATATACAGCTGAAAAAAGTCGGTAAAAAGCGTTAATGAATTGCCCGTTACATTTTTGGCATGATTGTTGTCACCGGTGAGTCTGACGCTCAGAGCAAAGAGGTAACTTTCTTTAGTCGACAGTAAACTGGTGGCCATTTAAACTGGTGGGCTGAAGGTTAGGTGTAGTACTTAGGTGTAGAACCGGATCTTCGTGGAAAGGGCTGATGGAAGGGTGGGAGCAGGACGGAGTGGGGACTGTAGAAGGCAGCCGTCTCAGCTGCGTTCCCACAAACGAAGGCTGCCACCAGAGCAGCCCTCCGCTTTCCCAACTCCTCTTCCATCCACACTCCCCAGGTTCTTTCTAGGCTCAGGGATACTGATTATCATGGAACTCAAAGCTGGCAAAAATATCGGCCCCTCAAAGTATCGATCCTCCAAGGGTTTTCATCCGTGAATTCAATACTTAGCTCATATATATTGAGTTAGACGCGTGGTTACCGAACCAGTGACTGATATTAGGAGCGCGTAATGATTTCAAAAGGGGATGAAATGCTCTCGTACTTCAAAGATGGAGCTGTACTCAGCGGTTTTGACTGATTTGTCGATTCTTGAAAGAATAGTTGCGCAATACTTCTGGTAACTATGGACAAGCATCCGCCAATTTTTCAAACTTATAGCGGTGAGTCCCAGACAGCAGCCATAATAAAACGGAAATTGTACATTTTAGCAAGGTCCCCAACAAACGCGTCATCCTAATGGTGTTTTTTGCGGCTTTACTTGAAAGGCCGAAAAACGCCGAAGTTAACCAGGCATGCGCAAAACCGGTTCCCCTGTGAAAGCTTCCCCTGTATTTTTCCATCTGTTCACATACATTTATCAAAGAGAGAATAGAAAGGTCACACTCCATCCTCTCTCTGCACCAGCGCAAAAATGGAGTATGACAAGTAGTGAGTCGGCTGGTGGGCCAGAAGCAGAAGGGCAAGAAGCAGGTGTGGAGAAGGAAAGAGGGAGGGAGAAAGAAAGGGAAGAGGGAGGGAGGTCCTAGGGAGGGAGAGTGATGGGGGTGAGAAGGGGGTCGGCGTAGGGGCGGGCGGGGAGGGGCAGCGGCAAACGCTGCTGCTGATTGTGGTAGCGGGTGGCCGAGCGACAGCTCATGCACCGTCGGGCCTCGCCTGCATCCACAGAGAGCGCCTATTGGCCTATCCCTCCAGGACAGTCCGACAGCGCCCTAACCCGAGGTGGAGATGACGGAGGTGGCGTTGCAGTTGAGGGTGGAGGCCAGGGAGGCGCTTTGCACCACGGCCTGGTAGGAGCGGCGGACCTGTAGGTGGTTGAGGGATATGAAGAGGAGGTGTGAAGCTGGGTGAAATGAGAGGGTGCCTGGGCATTGAGGGTGGCGTAGAAGAGCCAGTTGAAGGCGGCGTTGCAGTAGGGGAGGGCGTGGACGACGTACATGGCGTAGACGAAGCCTTCGCTGTGCTGCACCCGCTCCAGCTCCTCCGGGGCCAGGCTCAGCTCTGAGAGGGGGTGAAATGAGAGGGTGCCTGGGCATTGAGGGTGGCGTAGAAGAGCCAGTTGAAGGCGGCGTTGCAGTAGGGGAGGGCGTGGACGACGTACATGGCGTAGACGAAGCCTTCGCTGTGCTGCACCCGCTCCAGCTCCTCCGGGGCCAGGCTCAGCTCTGAGAGGGGGTGAAATGAGAGGGTGCCTGGGCATTGAGGGTGGCGTAGAAGAGCCAGTTGAAGGCGGCGTTGCAGTAGGGGAGGGCGTGGACGACGTACATGGCGTAGACGAAGCCTTCGCTGTGCTGCACCCGCTCCAGCTCCTCCGGGGCCAGGCTCAGCTCTGAGAGGGGGTGAAATGAGAGGGTGCCTGGGCATTGAGGGTGGCGTAGAAGAGCCAGTTGAAGGCGGCGTTGCAGTAGGGGAGGGCGTGGACGACGTACATGGCGTAGACGAAGCCTTCGCTGTGCTGCACCCGCTCCAGCTCCTCCGGGGCCAGGCTCAGCTCTGAGAGGGGGTGAAATGAGAGGGTGCCTGGGCATTGAGGGTGGCGTAGAAGAGCCAGTTGAAGGCGGCGTTGCAGTAGGGGAGGGCGTGGACGACGTACATGGCGTAGACGAAGCCTTCGCTGTGCTGCACCCGCTCCAGCTCCTCCGGGGCCAGGCTCAGCTCTGACAGGGTAGGAGGCTTTGCTCGATGGAGGTGAAATGGGAAGGAAGAGGAAGACCGAGGGCAAGGTTGACAGCCATGGCAGCCCAGTATGGGGTGAGACAGGCGAAGTAGAAGGTGGTGACGGCGGCTGTGTAGCGAGCCACGACACCCAGAGGGATCTGTGACCTGCTCAACACCCCCTTACTTCCCTTTTTAAAAACGACATCTCCACCCGTCTTTGCGCATGCAAGGTTGAATGTTGAATGGCTTAGTCCATAAAATTTTCAATGTATCTCATATATAATCTCATTATTTCTTTCACACCATGTTTATTCTTCTTTTTTCGATAGAAAATCTCGGAAGTTGAATCTTTGAGTATTTTCTGAAAAGCTAACGAGCGGAGTGTGCAAAGAATGAGTGCAAGAATGAGGAGCTGGGCAAAAAAGCAAACCGAGCAATGCGTTTGAGATGGCCGCGAAGACGCAGCATCATGCGCCCGTAGAAGATGGCCATCAGTAGGCCTAAAAGCAGCCTGATTAGGCGCACAGTTACTAGCCCAAAAAATGCATAGGCACCAGGGATGATGAATCCGATGACGAGCATGTAGATGTTGAAGATGCGGTACATGACGGGGGAGAAGAAGACGCGGCACTTCTGGGCCGCGAATTCGATGCGCTGCAGGGCAGAGGGCAGGTTCAGAGAGGAGGTTAGGAGGGAGCAGGTAAATACTCGTCCGTAGAGACGAAGGTCGGAGGAGTCGAAGACGATGGTGTCAATCTGGGCGTGGATGGGGAGCGGTGATAGACAGGCACCCGCCAGGCAAATGATGGCCACGATGATCACGTAGGCCGAACTCGCTCGACGCACCCCGCTCCCTGCCTCTGTAGTACACACCAACACTTGCATGGGCTGCCTTGCATCAGTTTTGGGGGTCAGTGGAGGTTGGCTGGTAAGGGGAGAAAGGAAGAAAGCCATTCTTGACATTCTGCTCAGGGTGAGGACTGGAAAGGGCTGACCGATGCGGCAGGTGGAAATGTAGCGCTCAAAGGCGACGGCGCTGAGGATGAAGGTGGCCATGATCTTCCCCCCGCTCTCCATCATCCAGTAGGCCTTGCAGATGCCTTGCCCGAAGTGCCAGTTCCCTCAAAAGGGCTCAGTCCTTTCTATCAGGAAGAGGAGCGGGATAGGATGGGGGCATGCCAGTGAGTATGTCGACGGCAGCCAGGGGCAGGGAGAAGAGACAGGCGAGGTCGGTGACGCAGAGGACGCGGACGTAGATGAGGACGTTGTCCCGCAGGTGCTTCACCGTCTCGCTGATCACCCGGATGCAGGTCAGCACCACCACATTTCCTGTCCACCCATTCCACTCCTCCTCCCTCTGCTTCCTGAGCTGGGGGGAGAGGAGACCGATGGTGCCGATGAGGAAGAGGAGGGTGTAGAGGGAGGCGATGACGAGGGCCTGGCTGGAGACGTTCTGGAGCATGGCCACGCGGAGGATCATCCGCTCCTCCTCTGCAGCCGGGGAGGCCGACGGGGATTGACTGTCGTTGCTCAGCCACATGTCCATCTGGCTAGGCTGACTGAGCCTCTTCAAACATACTGGCTTACAAGCTTCTTTCCACCGAGGAAAAGAAGGCAAAGTGGGTCATGGAGGGCTGGGGCGGCTTGACTGGTCAATGGCCGGCAAGCCAGGGGCAAAAAAGACTGTGCCTTGATCTGTGACACTGATTCATTTACCATTTGCTCCTTCTCTCCGGCAGTCAAGCTCACCAATTAGCCTCCAGTAGTCCTCCGCGCCTGCACACTAGTGCAACAGACAGCCCATTTGGCTCTCTATTTTTCAGTTTAGATGTAGAAGAGAAGAAATAGCCTTTTTTTTTATCTCAGTCCTGAACTGCCACAGACAGACAAAACACCGAAGCAGGGTCTTCCTCTACAGCAATACTGCAGATGGCTTCTTTGTGCGTCCTGAAAAAGTGCAATTTAGCAGGCGAATCTCATCTCGCAGTTCTCTCCAACGCAAATGCCAGCCCCATCCACCTGACCCCTTTTAAGGGCTTGGGGGCTGAGCCTGGATGCACGGATAGGCAGCGGATAGGCTCTTGTCTGAGCGGCGGAGGCAGGGAGACTAAATGGCCGCAAAGAGGTTTCAATTAAGGGCGGAGAAGGAAGCCTATTTGCGCCCTCCCTCCGCCTGCCCAGTCCAGCGCGTCTCAAAAGCCCTCTGCGCCCTCTCCGCTCGTAATGGGAAAGGAGCCTAAGAGGAGCTTCTCCTCCCTTTGGAAGGAATGGGTGGAAGGAAGGCCAGGAAGGTGGCAATCGTCCGCTGTTTGCCAGGCTGGCAGAGGGCTCATTTGAGCCCCCAGGCCTGCTGTGAATGCAGATTGGCCTTTCTCTCCCCGCCCTGAAGGGGGTATCGTTTTCGCTGGTTTCTATTTTTCAGGGGCTTTTTAAAAAGCTCAAGAATCCCAGGCTGGGAGAATGCGTGGTGGGAGGGGCAGCCTGCATGACATCCATACTACAGAAGCACTGAGTGCATGGGCCTAGGGAGGGGGCGAAGATGGAGAGAGGAAAGAGGATTTGCTGTCAGAGTTCGTCTATTTGGCCACGGCGCGGGTCCAAACTGCATTGCGCGGCCTCTTATGATGCCCGGAAGGCTGCCTGCCCTTTCGCAGACTAATCTTGGGCACAGGGGTTTTTGCCCCTATGCTTGCGTCAAGGATGATAGTAGGGGGCAGAAAAATGGCGTGAGGGCGCAGTTGAATTTCACAAAATGCTTGTGCTTGCGTTTCTGAGTTTTTGTTCGGGATGATGTGTTGCGCATAGAAAAGGACCAAACATTTTGAATGAAAATACATTGATAAGCACTAATGAAAAATTTTAACCCAAATCATGATGCAGTGCTTTTTGTTGAAAGAAAGTGAGAAAACTAAGCTCCAGAGTGCACAGCTCGAATGAGAGCCACTGAACAAGCTCAAGGGTATCACTGAAAATGCAGGGGAGTAGAAAGCTCAGATCTTGGGCCAGAAGTTCAAACGGAATCACCAATCAAAACTAGACAGAGCTCCAAATATGCAACATGTCATTTGGGGATATGGGGCTTCTTATCAGCCTGGTTTACTTGAAAGCTCTCTCCTCAAATGGGGCCTGATCAGTTAACGAACTAATCTCAGCAATCACACGGCAAACGGAACAATATCAGCCTAACAAACCCTGTGTGCAAGCTAATAATATCAGCGTGGCATTCCTGGGATAGGAAAGAAACATCGATGCTGTCAACAGCTGATTCAAAATGAAGCCAAACACTAGCCTAGGTCGAATCTCAGACGCCTTGCTGGGAAACTGAAATGAAATTAGGCCTGGCAGCCAGTTGATTGGGGCCTGGTAAAAAAAGCTGGTGTGAAAAGGTCAGTCCTCGTCCGCATCGTCAGAGGAGGAGGAGGAGCGACGTCGGTAGCGCTGGGCATTGAGGCGAAGGCTGCCGTTGCCGCGAGGGCTTTTGCCGCCGTAGCCTGAGAGTATGGGGGAGCGGTCGGGGGAGGAGGGAGAGAGGGGAGGAGAGGCGAAACCGGGGAAGTGATTGGGGCCCTGGGTGGAGGTGGGGATGGAGTTGGAGGTGGCCGAGTGGATGCTGCCCGTCCGATTGCTGCACAGTTGGCCTGCAAATGCTTCTGCGCCTTACACTGCTGCAGTTTACATTTACTGCCGTTTAGCTGTGTTCAGAAGAGCCAGGCCAGCCAGGCCAGGCCAGGAATATTTTATCCATTTCCAAATTCTAGTGCAAAAACGCAAGCTGCTATTCGCGTGCGAACAGTTCCATCGCCAGCTCTCTGAGGCCGTGAGTAGACCCCTCCACAGGGACCACAGCCACACTTCCCCAAGGACTTTCCCAGCAGCATATTTGCCATTTTAGTCATCCTCTCATGACTAGGGAGCTGCCCGAAAAGCCAGCCAACCTGCGAAGGGGTGCTGGGGGGCGGCGGCGGAGAGGGCGGAGGAGGCTGCGGGGGAGGCTGAGGCGAGCTGGGCCCAGGCGGTGAGGCGGGTGGCGAGCTCCGCGAAGCCCGGCCGCCGGGCCCCAGTCTCCGCCCAGCACTCCACCATCAGGCTGTACATGCGGCTGGGACAGGTGTCCGGACACTCCAGCAGGTGCCGGGAGCGGAGCAGGGCCTATAGATCAGGTTCACAGTTGGCCGCAGTGTCACATGCTGCTCCTGGGCTGGAGAGACGGGAAAAAGGCTCAGGTGGAGCATTATGTTCATTAGAAATTGTTCAATCAGTGGTGCTGATCTCAAAAGTAAACTTGAGAAAGGGGGATAGTGGCATAGCCAGATACAGCTGAAGATGTATCGAGGAGCGAAATGAGGGGCTTCGAAAAAGGCAGGCCCCACCTCCACATCCTGATCGGAGTAGCCGAAGTAGGGCTGGGTGCCGTAGGAGTGGAGCTCCCAGAGGGTGACGCCGAAGGCCCAGGTGTCCGCCTCCGTGGAGAAGGCGGGGTAGGGGCCTAACAAAGGCGGCATCCAACGGAGCGGCAGCCAGGCCCCGCCCGGCGTCAGCTGAGCATAGTCCGCCGCGTACTCTGCCCGACGGAAGCCGAAGCTCGCCAGCTTTATCACCTGTGCACCGAGTGGGCTTTATTGTTTTTGATTAATTTACTCGAAGATTTGCGTTCTAGTTAGGACCCGCAAAAGGCTCGAAAGGGTGCATAAATAGAGGTTGCCGGAACTAAGGCTGTGATTTGCACTCGTTAGGCTGCTCAATGCTAGTCGTTTCACCTCCAGACGATAGCTTTCTGGCAACCACTATTTAGGAACCCTTCGAGCCCAAAGGCTACAAAAGGATCGCAAATAGAGGCTGCTGGAGAAACTGGCGAAGTGGACCAGAATGGGGGGGCAGGGTGAACCTGTCGACCGGTGATGAAGCAGTTGCGGCAGGCGAGGTCCCCGTGGACGAAGCCCTGACTGGCCAAGTACTCCATGCCCGCTGCTATCTGGGCCGCCAGATGCAGGAAGTCCGAGTTGTCCGACCGCAGCTGCTCCGCATCCACCTGCAACCTCACACTTGTCCACCCCTTCTCGCCCTTCCTCTATTCTCAATCCTACATCAACCAATCAATGTCCAACACTCCCACGCATGTTTTGTGGAAAAGAAAACAATAGGAGAAGAGCGAACATTTTGCCACTGCCCAAAAACCACTGCCCATCTCTCCGAGGCAAGTTTTAGAAAGAAGCAAATAGCAGAAGAGAGAGAAAGCTGCCTCACCAGTGTCTCGCCCTGGGCAGAGTAGGGGCTGCGCATGAGGAGGAAGCGATGGAGGTCCCCGTGGACGGCGAAGTCGAAGACCAGGGTGTCGCTGGCCAGACAGCCGAGGAGCTCCAGGACATTGGGGTGGCGGAGGCGGGCGGCTCGCTCTGCCTCCAGCGCCGCGTCGGCAGCCGCCCGCGGACTGCCGGCCTCGCCCAGCCGCATCACTGCCGCGCCCAGCGGCTCCGTTTCCCCGCCGTAGCCGCTCACCTGGCCCGACCAGACGGGGCCGAACTTGCCCTCACCCAGTGCCTGAAGGTTGCGGAGATTTGATAGTAGGCGGGCGGATGTTGGATTAGTTGAACACGGCTGTTGTGCAGCTCAATTACTTTCAAAGCATATGTTGATGGAGGTAATATTGGAAACAGAATTTTTCCAATAATACCCCCATAAACATGTGAGAGGAATGTTGGAAAGTAGTTGAACTGCATAACAGCCGTGTTGGAGCCTAAGGACAGCAGTTTGAGATGGAGGCGAACCTCTCCAATGGCCAGCTGGTGCTGAGGTATGTTGGGTATGGTGAGGGGCGGTTGGGAGCCGGCGTAGGAGCTGGGAGCCTGCGGGGCGGCCTGGAGGAGGGCGTTCAGCTCCACGGCCTGTCCAAGGGAAGCCTGACGCTGAGCATAGAGGCCGGCAGCTCGATTGGCGCCCGAGGCCCCGGAGCCGCTTGTCCCGCTGTTGTTCAGCAGATAGCTATTCGGCTGGCTCAGCCCACCGCCCCCGTTCATCATCTGGCAGCCAGCATGTCTCATCAATGAGGCGATTGTGGGCAAAGGTGGGTGATCGGGGTGTCGGGGTGATGGGGAAAAGGAAGAAGGAGAATGAGGGTCTGGCTATGGGCGAATTTCGCCTTCAAGAGGTGGAGAAGAAGGCTAGAAAGCCGCAATGAATAAAGCGATCAGAAGCAGTGATTGTGCAAGATCACCTGCGGTCAAGGCCCACTCCTACTGGAGCAGGCTTTGGCGCAGATGATCTCCCCAACCTCTTCTACTGATCCCCTTCCTTTCCCTCATTTTCACAACTGAAGAAGAGGAGAGCAAAAGGCAGCAGCACCTTGGCAGACTTGGCCTGGCTCTTCTTGGCGCTCCGGCAGCAGCGACAGCAGAGGCAGAGGATGAGGGCCAGCAGGAGCACTAGAGCGCCGCCGCCGCCCGCCAGCAGGCCGTACTGCCAGGCTGGGCCCAGGCTGGCCCAAGCGGCGGTGATGGAGCCGGTGGGCGGCGTGGCGGGCGTCGTGGGCGTCGTCGGCGGCCGCCCCGTCACCAATGGCGTCTCCAGCGCCTCCAGCTGCGGGAACAGGGCCGCCGGGCACTGGGGGATGTCGCACGGCTCCTCCTCCCCGCTGCCTTCTCTGCAGATCATTTAAAATTCATTTTTCTTTTCTTGCGCACACTGTCAGATACTGGGGGGAAGGAAGTCTTCATCCGATTTATATATTTTAGTATTTCAAAAATGGATGAAGACTTCCTTGCCTCCGGTACTGATCATTTCTTCCTCCCACATTCTCCCTTCACCCAGTGGCATTCACCGCTTCCGCGAATGGCTGCTGGAAGTGGTGCATGCCGCTGGGTGGAGGGAGAATGTGGGAGGAAGAGATGCGGAAAGCAGGAGATGGCGTACCGATAGCACCAAGGGCGTGGCTTGAGGCCGCCAGGGTTGCGGCAGTAGGCGGCGGCGCCGTCCAGCTCTGGAGCTGCGGCAATGCGAGCGTCGGCGACCGCGGCGGCAGCCCAGGGCTTGCAGGCGATGCCGGAGCTGGTCTTGGAGGCTGTCCCGCGGTAGGAGCGCCCTGAGCCCACGTAGCACCTACAAACGGCACCAGCCTTTACTTCCGATTGACAAGTCCTTGGGTGGGTATCTTTTGGGGATTGGATTGGAGGGATAGGCTGACACTTTAGAGGGCGAAACTGGAGAAGGCGCTGAAAGATTAGAGAGATGTGGGCAAGGAGAAGGGGCAACCAGTGAGTAGGGTTGACGGGATGGAGGGAGGCTGGAGTTTCATCGAGCACAGGGACGCATCGCTCGGCTGTAGGATCCAGGCTAGTACAGTCGGGCAGGAAGCTGCCCTCCCCGATCATGTTGTTGGCCTTGGCCAGGCTGAAGCCAGTGGGGCACAGCTCGCTCGACACCCTCATAATGGAGCCCTTCATTAACCCTCCATTCTCCCATTTCTCCAGAAAGCTTATTCAGTAATAGTTCGGCAATCAGCGTGCTCGATAATACACTATTTCCTTTTTTGAAGGAGCTCATGATATTCTGCTAAAATCGTTCGCTTCTCAGCCCAATAACTGCAGCCTAGCAAATGGAGGGAAAATGAAGCCTCACTCACCGATGACAGTGGTCGGCGCAGATGGGGAGAGGCTGGGCAAGGAGGCTGTCGGGAGACTGGGACTGACGGGGGAATGGGTCGCAGAGCTGGAACATGTGGAAGCAGGCGATGCGATGGCTGAGCCGGCGGCAGTCAGAGGACAAGGCACCGGCCTCCATCCCGTTCACGAACATCATCATCGCCTTCACGTTACGCTCTGACAAATAATCTCAGTTCCAGTTGCGGCTGTTTGAAAAGCCACTAGGCATCAGCTGAGATAATCGGATGCTTGCGAGAAATTGAGCAGTGATGCTAAATTGCAGCTTTTGCAAGACTCATTTCTCTGCTCAAAGGTTCACATATAGTTGCCTATTGACTCACACCGAATGACGTTGGCTAGAAATTAGCAAAAAAACGACACTCTGCACCATTTGGTGTTCATTATAGAGGTAGGATTAAGGTAGGTAGGCTTTTTTCCTAGCTATAAAAATGTCCATAAGAGATGTAAGCTGGTAGGCGAGAGGTGAGAAGAGCCTAAAGCTGCAACCGGTGTCCATGAGGGCCTCTCTGTCGGTGGTGGTGACGAGGACGCGCTGGCCGGTGAGGAACGGGGCGCAGGCCTGGCCCTGGTAGAGCAGGCATTGGCCCAGACGAAGAGGGCCGTCGCCCAGTGGGCCCTGACCGCCCGATGGACCCAGCTGCTCCGGTTCTTGCCTGGGCGAGGACTGGCTGGCTCCTGGCTGTCTTCTCAGAGCTGGCCCTGGCTCTACCTACAAATTTACGCTTTCCTTCAGCTGTCTTGGAAGTTGTTGACACGCCTAAGTCCAATTGAACCATCCTCAATTGCTCAGGATCGGAGATTAGGACAAAGACACTAAACTTCGATCCTGAGCAATTGAGGATGATTCAAAACGGATGGCTTATGACAAGCTGCAGCATGGCGATTGTTGGCTAAGGACAAGAAGGACCTTGAGGACGGCGGTAGCGTTGACAGAGAGGCCGAGATCGTTGGTGGCAGTGCAAGTGTAGAAGCCGGAGTCCAGGACGACGAGGTCGCTGATCCTGAGGCGGCTGTACAGACTGCCCGTCTTCAGACGCCAGCGCCGGCGTGGGCCTTTTTCCAGCGGCGCGCTGTTCTTGCTCCATTTGAAGGTCACCGGAAGTGGCGCCGCCGCCACCTAAAAGCCCCAGCTCAACTATTCTGCAGAGGAAACTGAACATCTAGTCCAGCTCAGTTATTGGCTATCAATAAGGAAACTGTGGAAAGGAGGCATATTCACGGGTGGAAATGGAGGGCGCGATACCTCACAGCGGAGCTTGAAATTCTGGCCCTCGGTCTTGGTGGCGTTCTCTAGGTAGCGGGTGAGCTGGATGTACGGCTTGATGCCGTGCGGCAACTCGCTCATCCTGCAACAACCCAGCCTACTCTTTAGTCTCTCTCAACCTCTAGCAAAGCCCACAGCGCCTAGAGATATGGTGCCACAACTAGAAGGCCAGCTGCGCCTAGAATGTCGCAATGCCAGTGTCGCAAGGACGAATTGATGGCAGGCAATAGCGGAAAGAGAGGGGGGAGGTGCCCAGACTCCTCTAAGGGGCGAAGCCAGCGTAGGCTTGGCCTGTGCTCTGGGCATGGGAGGCCTCTCTCCCTCTGTGGCCGCCTGTGTGAGAGCCTAAGCCTACAAGAGGGAGGGAAGGCCGTCCCTCCAGACCACACTGCGCTCATCATTGTCTAGTGGGGGCCTAGGGTACTACCGGGGGCACGCCTTAAGAGGGGAGCCCCCCCCCCTCCCCACACCCACAGAGCCCCCCATTCATTCTCGCACATGGAGGCAAAGTCTCAGTCATGCCCATTGCGCCCTTCTCTCCTAGAGACCCCCCACTCCACCTCAAGGTTAAATGAACTGGAGGACCCCTGGGGAGGGCCTGGCCCCCCAGTCAGGGGGGCTTTTGGCGCAAACTGCAGCCAATTCCCAGGCCATTCCAGCAGGCATCTAGAGGGTGGTCTTCATGCAAGTCTTTGCAATTCTAGCCCTAGAACTGTTCAGTACCTACTTCAGAGGCCAAACGGCACGCAAGGAACCTGGAGCCTTGTCTGCGAACGCGAGGAGAGGACATTTGAACCGCCCTGGAATAGCTCATTTGCATGGCAACCTGTCCAGCTAAAAGGCTCTGGGAACCCGGCCTCCACATCTGAGCTCTGTCCATTTGCGTGATGGAGGAGGGAAGCTTTGGGGGGTGCTGTTGGGGCTGTGGGGCGGCCAGAACTGGAAGGGGCATCGGGAATCTTCAGCGCAAACATCCCGCCTGTACACACAGCAGCAGCAGTAGCAGCAGGGGAGTGTGGGAAGGAAGATGGCGGCTTGGCTAATTGAGCCACTAGAGCACTCCCTCTTGCTTCCCCTCTCCCGCACCCCTTCAGGCTCAATGCCCGGCTAATCGTTGGCCGGGGCCCTCTCTGTTAGCAGGAGGAGGCTTCCCCTCCTGTACATGAAAGCCTTTTGGGGCCAGGGTCTCTGTAAGGAGATTGGATTGCCGGCATCTGCTCCCTTCCGCTTAGCGCCTTCCCAGGCGCATGCTTATTAGTCGCCCCTTATGCCTGCTTTACACGACCTCTAGTGCTTCACAAAACGCTTCCCTCCCAGCCCTTCACAACCGACAATCAGGAGATTGGCTGAATGCTGCCAGCATTCCTAGGTCAGCCTAGTTTTCGGAGTGGCAAGGGGAGGTGTGTGTGAGGGTATTTTTATGCCAGCGGCAGTAGGAGGAGAGAGGGGCGTAGTGCGAGAAAGCTGCCGCCTCCCCGACGGAAGCTCATTCATAAAAGCTATGACAAGGGCGTGTTGACTAGGCCTGGAGGGGCCTCAGGGCAGCGCCTGTCGAGGGGGGCTGGGAATTCCGCAACTGCCAGTGTTAGGTTCCCTAATGCCTGCCAGTCCTCACTTTTTTCTGCCCCCTCCCTCCTGCCCCCTGAAGCCACCTCTTCCGCCTATCTCACACTAGGCACTGCCTGTCTCTACTGTAAAGCGAGGTTCATGTAAAGGAAAAAGGCGCAAGCATCAGTGACCGAATCAATCAATCACTGCCAAAGCAGCGATTACTATATTTAGGCCATCGAAATTTTCGACATTGTTTCTGCGAAGTGATTGCAAATTTGCTAAGAAATTCCCTCACAAGGCATCAAAGATGCAAATTTTGCTTCCCCATTAAATGTTGCCCAACCTGCAAATGCAAAGCAGAAAGTGCCCAGGCAACTGTGTATGAAGGGCGGCTGTATGCACTGCTGACAGTCTGTAGGCCAGGCCAAATGGCCTTAATGCGCATCTGCCAACTGCTCTGCCCTGATGTGCACCTGCATTCGCCTCCCTCCCATCCTCCATCCCCACAAAAACATTTCCTGCACCCGATAAACAATGAAAAAGGTATTACGTAAGGTTGGCATCCTCTGCGTAGACGGTGTGAAAGTCGTCCGCGTTGGCCGGCTCCAGGATGACCTCTTGCGGCGGCATCCCCGAGTCACCCCTCAAATCACCACCCCCTTTTCTCTCATTTCATCCAAAGCATTCGGTGGAAGACTGAACTTGAGGAACTGAAACGGCGTCATGGGCTGAATTTTGGTCAGAGAGCTGAGAGAGTTAAGCTGAATATGAATGAGGGTTGCAACCGGGAGGGATGTCGGATGAGGAGAGGGGAGTTGGTGCTGGAATTCCGCTTCCGATTGCGGCGGGGGCTGGAAGCGATTAGGGGCAATGGAAGGGTGCAGTGGAGCAGCGGCTAATGCCCGACGCGACACGCAGACACCCGCCTATTATCACGCCCATCACTATGCCTCACTTCCATGTCTGGCCAGCTAAACTTCTTTAGCCCAGAACTGGGCTCATGGTCATTTAGGAAACAAGGAAAGCGAATAGTAGCAGAATGAATGAAAAATTAGAAATATCTTAACTGAAGTTCGAAAAAATAGATTTTTATCAATTTAGAGGAGTGTTTTCTAACCCTACACAGTAAAACTACACAAAAATATCAAGCCCTTTTTGAAATAGCTACAAATGGGCTAACGAATTCAATTAATGCGTCGCTATCTTCGAAGAGTGCGGCGTAATGAAAGTCGCAATTTCGCTAGGGCTAGCCGCAAGCTATGGCAGTAGACTAGCAGAGTGGGCAGGGCTGGGGGCAAATCAAGCAGCTAGAAGGGGAAAAGGGGAGAGTTTCTCATTTAGCTGCCGCGTCCCCCTCGACAGGAGACGGCTGGCAATGAAAGCCAGCCTCCGTCTGCTATTCATGAACCCTCCCCCCCTCAATTATGCACCCTCCCATACCAGCCAGCCCCTTCTGCTCCCTCATAGCCGCCAGAACGGAGTGGCCAAACCGAGGCCCAAAAACTAGTTCCCTGCTGGCTCGGCAATAAATCAAATTATGGCGCTGGTCACCAACAATTTCGGCTCCCCCCTTCCTCACCGGTTGGCATCTTCCTCCAGAACTGGCCAAAAAATGAACTCACGGCTCAGAGAGCTTACAAGCCTAAGCTTTGCGAGTGTGGCTGGAACACGAGTAGCATAGTACAATAGGGGGGTGGGCGGTGGCAGAAAAGGTCCTGGGGTCTGGCTGGGGGAAGAGAGAGGCTCCATCTCAATCTGCTCCAGCAGCTCTCCGTCTCTCCCAATTGATCCGGAGGCCTGGGGGATGGAGAGGGGGCGAGTAAGGGGAGGGATGGCCTGGCTGTCTCATCTTTCTTATTTATGCGCCTCTTAGCGCAAAGGGGGGATGTGGAGGGGGGGAGAGAGAGAGCTTCAGTTTGCCCGGTTGTCGGGAGCTCCAAGGCCCCTTTCCCTCCCCCGCCGCTAGCCTAAGCCCCACCTCGGGCCGCTCTGCCACCGCCCACCCTTCGCATAAACACGGAAAGCCACAGGCACACTCTCCTCTCCACCTATCACCGCCCTCACCTCACTCTCGCTTACGCCGCCTACTCTAGGAATGCGTGAATCAAACGTTTTTGATGTTATATGTTTCAATTTTTTTAAATCCGATTTGAAACTAATAAGTAATATAATTTATCGCTTGATTACTGCATGGAAAAGGGCGTTTGCTCAGAATGAAAAGCTCGCGGCAAAAAATGACGCATCAACTTAGACAGAAATGGGGGCAGCTCAGCACCGCTAAAAACGCCCTTCCGACGTCCATTACTCACCCAAAGTGTCCTCTGACAAGGTCTGCGCAGTTCATCAATTCATCCATCCCAGGCCCCTTCCTGAAAATGGCGGGCCACTGGAGGACTGGTTCCCCGCCATTGTACACCCCCCTCCACACAGCCCTACATCTGAACCCCTCCAACGCAAGGTCGCCTCCTACCTCTGAATATGCCCATCCCATCCCGTCCTAGAAATGCGCGATTCTGAGACACACTCCCCCTCAACCCTCGCCCCCTACGCATCAATCAATGCGCCGCCTCTCCTTGCGGGCCAACAAATCACCGCGGCCCCACCTTGGCTGGCCTACCTCTGAGAGGCCTGGTAAAGAGGGGCGCTGCTGACAGCACACACACCCTCTTACACCCATTCACGCTGCATTCAGACGAAGACAGACGAGGAGCGAGGCCTTTTCTCCCAGCCCCTCTCTACCTTTACCCCCACGCCCCCCTTCACAGCACCGAGACTAGGGCAGGGAGGGGAGTGTAAAGAATTAGCCACCCCCCTCCCCTGGCCTTGCTACATTAGTGCGAGGGTTCTGACAGAGAGGGGGAGTGAAAGAGGTTATGAAAGGGCGGGCGGTGACCTCGAGGAGTGCCTTCGGAGACAGCCTCTCCTCAACAACAACAGGTATGGTGGCAGGGTGGAGGGGGCAGGGGAAGGAAGGGCATTCCGGCCCCCCTAATTGGCCTGGACAGAAGAGGCTGCGGCGGGCTGCGAGCGACGACACGGCCACTCCGCCCACTTGTCACCACTCACTCCTCTTCACCTCTCCACCAGCACTCCACCCACTCTATCACCTCCCACCAAACACCCCACACTCCTCTGCCACACAGCTGGTGGGAAAGGAGACGACGCATTTAACTCTGAAGCTTGTGTCATGGAACTTTTGGGTCCCAATGAAAAAGTGGCAAAAGTCAATGCATTTTGGCGCTTGATTGCGTGAAAAAACACTTAAGATTTCTCAAACGTTGGAAAAATGATGTTTAAACTGGCGAAGTTAATATCCCATGCAATTCGTTCATAGACTCTTCCACACTGCCCATTTGCTCATGCATTTGATGGCTGGCCTTTGGTGAGTCACTGACGGTCTAGTCCCGGGCAGACAATGAGGTGTCGAGATCCTGAGGCATGCACAGCAACCGCCAGACACCGATCACTGTCAAAACAAAGGCCCTCATTGGTCGTTTTTCCCACCAGCCTGCCCTCTCTACCCCAACCAGGGAATGGCCCGGTTGACGGGCGCACACAGAAGCCAGCTCTTGCATCAGGCCTCGGCCAGCCTCTCAGACCATCGCGCCGCTCTGTCCCCTCTGAAGCCCCTCACTGCCCCTATCCCTCCAGCCACCCGCCATGACTCGCCTCTCCGCAGCCCTCTTCCTGCTCGCTCTCTGCGCCTCAGTCCAGGGTTCCTATACTTCTTTGAGGGGCTTGTGGCTGGGGTCAGGATGAGGAGAGAGGTGTTGGCAGGCGGTAAGCGGAGACACAGGCCGCTGGACGGGGAGTTCTCCAACTTCGACGCGGCGGTGGAGGTGGGCGCAGGAGGCTACGACACCATCAGCGACGGCAGTCAGTACGACGGCGGCGTCGTCGAGGACACCCTGCCCTACGATCCACGGTTCCCTCACCCAGCCCTCATTTCGCCCCCTCCTTCTCCTATATTGCCATCGGCTATATTTCACTAATCTCACCAGTCTTTGAGTTTACTGCCGAAAGCAAATAAACAAGTAATAATGTCGAGATTAGTGAAATATAGCCGCTGCATAGTCTGCAATAGGACAGAGAAAATGATGCTCTCTCCCATTGCAGACTGCCGGACCCTCCGTGCGTCTGGACCACTTGGAGCGGCTGCGACTCAGCCTGCGGCGGCGGCTCCGCCTACCGCCTCCGCCGCATCACGGACGAGTGCAAGTACGGCCCCGCCGAGCAGCTGAAATCCTGCAACACCCAGCCCTGCCCCTCCGACTGCCTCCCCGGCGACTGGTCGCCCTGGGGCTGCGGCGCCGGCTGCACCGGCTGCTCCGTCCCCTGCGGCGGCGGCACCCGCTCCCGCGCCCGGCCCCTCCTCGCCCCCGCCCTCTTCGGCGGCCTCTGCGCCGCCCAGCTCAGCCAGACGGAGCCCTGCAACCAACAGGCCTGCCCCCTCGACTGCGTCGCCGCCTCCGCCTGGTCCGCCTGGTCCCAGTGCTCGGCGCCCTGCGGCGGCGGCCTGCGGACGCGCAGTCGAGAGATCGCCTTCGTCCCAGTAGTACGAGCCGGGGAGTCCATGAGCGAGGCGGAGTGCCCGGAGTCCCTGCAGGAGCAGCCCTGCGCCGCCAACAACTGCCCCATCGACTGCCAAGTGGATGAAGGAGGCTGGAGCCAGTGGAGCCTCTGCTCGGGCACCTGCGGCCCAGAGGCCACGCAGACCCGCCAGCGCGCCGTCCTGGTCAGTCCGCAGAACGGCGGCGCCGACTGCCCGCCGACGCTGGAGATCCGGCCCTGCGAGGATGCGGAGGGCGGGCCGATCCCCGACTGCCCGCAGGCCAATCCCACCCCAGCCTACGACCAGCGCCTGGAGTCCAACTTCCGGGTGTTCCGAGGGGAGCCGATCGTGCTGCCGCCGCTGACGACGCCGGCGCCGCTGCCGGCGGCCATCTACCCGGCCACTACCACCCAGCTCTCCGTGCCCGACGGCTTCTGCGAGGAGAGAGCGGACGGGCCCTACGAGCACCCGGACTGCTTCTGCTGCAACGACCTCATCATGTGCTTCCAACGACAGGCCATCATCAAGTGGTGTCCTCCGAATGAGGTTTCCTATTTTCGCCTCTTTTCGCCTTGCTTCAATTAATAATAGGGCTAAAGAGAAATATTAAAATTAATGTCATTGCTAAGTTGCAACTATGAAATATTGTTGAAATTTAGAAATATTTATAGTTACCTAATTTTAATTCTTAAAAGAATTGCATAATCCCTTGCCGAGCAAATTTGTGAAATATCCTCCAACTTTTCTGAATAACATGCCACCTATGTCGGCAGGTGTTCGTGGGCGGTCAGTACAGCAAGTGCCTGAAACGCTCCCTCGCTCCCAACTGCTAGTCGCTCGTCTTCCATTCCCCCTTTGCTTCTCCGCCCCTTCCCAGGCATTTCATCTCCAGTTTTTCGGGGCCCACGTTTGCGTTCCACCTGGCCTTTGTGATAGCGGCAATGGATGATACATTTCTAAGTCCCTGTGCCTTCAGCTCCCGTCCTGCATCTCTTGCCTACCCTTTCTTACACTGCTGCGTGTTTCAGATGCTACTTCCGCTTTACAGCCTCCATTTCTATTGTTCAGGTTGCCAGTTTGCTGTCCTAGGTTGCATCCCGTTCAGATTTGCACCAACCTCTCCAGACTCAGCCACCCCAGCTGCAATCTATCAGAATTGGCAGGAACAAGCAAAACGTCATCTACTTTTGACAAACATCTACAAATGTCTACATCGCATCTGCAGACTTTGTAGTTGCGGAGGGAGGAAAAGGAAAGCAGAAGGTGAAAGGCTGGAGCAGTAGCAGTTGAAATGGAGCATGGAGAGATGGGCAGAGCAGCAGCATTCCGGGGTGGGCTGCGTCCACAATGGAGGAGCAAGGTGGGCGGAGGGAAGGAGGGGAAGGGGTAATGGCCGTGTGCGAGTTCTGAGGGCTGGTCCTAGGATGCTCCGCCAGCCCCTTTTCCAGGCAACGCGAGGCGGACGAGTTTTCGGGGCTTCCGTCCGACGCCTCGCCTATCGTCCATCCATCCTCCCCCCTCCACCCCCGTAACCCCACAAACCCCCTTCAGGCTAGCGCTCGTCGCCCCCAAACGCCCCCTCTCCCCCTGGCGTCATCCAGGATGCGCACGCTCTCTCCTTTCTTACACGCCTGCCCTCCATATTGCTGTCAGCTCCTCGAAAACAGCTATCGGACGTGTTCTCAGCCATGCGCTCTTGTCTTTGGCAAAAATTTAGTTTTTTCCGCTGAATAGGAGCTAAGGTCCCCAATATTAAGACGAACAGCAAGGTTTTTTAGTCTTCTAAAAACGCAGTTAGTTGGCAAGAGGCGCCTGGTGACTCTTGAGAAAATCTTTATTTTTTTTAAATAGGCTTAGGCTTAGGTCAAATCCCCAAGCATACTGACGCTGAGTGCCATTTAAGAATAGTGAGGCTGAGCAACAATTAAGGTATGATGGGCTCAGATTTGAGAAAAGTTTCAAAATGTCGGTAGTGTCCGTTGTTGTCAGGGATCCGGCAGCAGGATGGAGCTGTGGCTGTTGCTGGGGATGCTGTGCGCAGTGGCTGGTCAGAAAGCATCCGAGATTACACATGGCGTTCCTTGCACCATGCAGGCTTGCTCTTTTCATCCCTCACTCCTGCCCTGAATCCACCGGCCAAGTTTGCAGCACAGCCTGCGACCCTCGAAAAAGTTGTTCGGGGAACCGAAGGCCATCGACCCCCCTTTCACCGTGGTGGTGAAGGAGCCCAGTGGGGAGCCAGCCGAGTACTACGAGCCCGGGGTCAAGTACACAGGTTCCGTCGGAATTTTTATTTCCTTCTTTGTAGGATTGGCATTGATGGACAATTGGAGTGGAGATCACGGGCCAGATCAAGTTCCGCGGCTTCATCATCCAGCCACGCCTGGCCACTCCCGACGGATTCATCATCGGCCATCTGCGGTTGCAGCTTCATTTATCACCTTATGCTTCACAGTTACAGCAGGCAGCTATATTGGCAACTCGAGCTAGTTAGACTGGGAAACGGATGGTTGCAGGGGAGGCTACTTCGTGGAGGAGGAGGAGTGGGCGCTGTACGGGGTGAAGTTCCAGACCTGCCCGCCCATCTACAACAACTCCATCACCAACTCCAACTGGAAGCAGAAGCAGACCGTCAAGGCTGCCTGGACTACCGACCGCATGGTCGGACACATCCAATTCTAGTTCCTCCCTCCCTCCTCCTCCACCTACCCCATCAAGCCTTCCATTCCTCCACCAGCATGACTCTGTTCGCGGACGAGAAGACCTACTGGAAACAGTGGCAGCCTCTCACCGCCTTCCTTCAGCCCAAGCCCCGCTTCTCCATCACCGGCTCTCAGGTCATTCCCAGCCTCTTCCAAGTACCAGACTACTTCACAGTGGCGGATATAGGATTTTTGTTCGGGGGGGGGGATTTGGTTTTTTGAAATTTTTTCAATATTTCCTATCTAGATGCGCGCGAAGCGCACAAAAATTTTCAATCTAAATTGAATTGCAAAAAAAGCGCCAAATAATTTAAAAATTCGCAAATTTGGTATGAAATTTTTGAAATCAGACTTTAAAAACTCAAAAATTGGCAAATAAATTGGTTAATTCTACAATATTAGTGTCTGCGCGCGAAGCGCGCGAAAATTTTTGACAGGATGTATATAAAAGCGTGAAATTTTTCCTCTTCCTGAAAGTTTCGGGGGGGGGGGGGAATTCCCCCCCGAAATCCGTTCGAGGGGGAAAACGTCCCCCTTCCCCCTATATCCGCCACTGCTAATTCATCCATAGCTGAGAGTAAAGGATAATTGAGCTCCTCTCCTCTCAATCACTCCGTCTGATAGAATGAAGACTGCTAGCAGGCAGGAGAGCCGCGCATCTTCGGCCAGAAGCCACCGCAAGAGGCCGCCTACCCTCCGGAGGGCCAAGAGCTGGCCACCAGCTCTGCCCCCTCCAAGGTCACCCGTCTCGTGCCCTCCGGCTCCCTTCTTCAAGTGCCCCCCCATTCTACCCTACCAGCTCTTTCACCACTTCCCTTTGCTCCCAGGCTGCGGAGAAGGAGGACGGCGATCCCAGCATCCCAGCCGTGGCCATCAAACAGCCGCCCACCGATCCACGGTCAGA
This sequence comes from Ptycholaimellus sp. GST1_10, assembly GCA_030248095.1. Classification (NCBI taxonomy): domain Eukaryota; kingdom Metazoa; phylum Nematoda; class Chromadorea; order Chromadorida; family Chromadoridae; genus Ptycholaimellus; species Ptycholaimellus sp. GST1_10. The sequence goes on from JASANA010001242.1 coordinate 22,788, forward strand.
ATCCCTCTCACTCCATCAAAACCTGGCTGCTATTCGAAGCCAGCCTAATTGGCAGTCGTTTATTCCCTTTGATCAGCTCCCAGAAGTTGCTCGAATGGAATAAAGGAAAGGCAACCAGGCTGCCTACAATAGCGATTGTCTGCCAGGGACCTGCTGAACAAGCAGCTGCGGCTGACGAACCCGGAGCTGTTCGGGTCCAAGGAGGCGGAGTTGGAGCCCTCCACGACGACGGCCAAGCCCAGGACGACGACGCCGCGGGACTTCTGCGCCTCCTCACCCTGCTACAACGGCGCCACCTGCCTCAACATCCTGGAGGAGGAGGGAGAGACGGAGTTCGACCCCTTCGAGGTCCTCCAGCCAACCACAACTCCTTCCCCTATTCCATACCCTATGGCCCACTTTGGGGAGGCATAGGAGAAGCGCTGCTAACTGGCAGACTGGATGCAGGAGTCTGCGGAGCTGGACGAGGACCTCCTCCCCGGCTACGTCTGCCAGTGCGCTGAGGGCTGGACGGGGGATCAGTGCCTGGGTTTGCCCTTTCTCTCCGTCTATTCCTAGCACCTCCACAATCGTCTCAAAGAAATAAGATTAAAGAAAAATTGAGAATTTATCAAAATATTTAACAAATGTCCAACAAATCGTTTCGCAAAATCTCCACCCCACAGAGCGGGACTACTGCGTGGCGCACAAGTGCGTGAACGGGGCTTGCAAGAACGAGAAGCACGGCTACACCTGCGACTGCTACTCGGAGTACGCGGGGGAGCTGTGCGACAGGGACTGCCCCAGCTACCTCTGCGACAACGGCGGCACCTGTGCCATCGACGATGCCCACAACTACATCTGTCTTTGCCCTCCCGGCAACACCGGCAAACGCTGCGAACTGGGTCAGCTCGCAGCATTCTAGGCCTTGAAAAAGATTGCTCAATTGAATCTTGAAAGTAAGAGCCTTCAAATAGGTTTAGCTTAATCTAATCAAATGGAGTACCAAACAGTCAAAAGAAAACATGAGGTTGTTGTATTCGAAGAAAACAAAGGGATATTGGAAGGCATCTATGGCAAAAGGGGGTGGATTGCAGAGGTAGACGAGTGCGCCTCGAATCCCTGTCTATACGGTGGGAACTGCACGGACAAGTTCAACGACTTTGAGTGCCACTGCGCGCCTGGCTACATGGGCAAACGCTGCCATCGTTGGCCACAATCCTATCCTCTATTCCAGCATCCCTCCTCTTTTCCCGCAAAGCAGTTGCGCCAATTTCCTGCCTGGCATTCAGCGCAGTTGACCTGACAGGGAATGGAAAGGCCGTTGCAGGTGCCTGCCAGGATGTCTACAAGACCTGCGATCTCTGGCGCCGACAAGATCACTGCGTCGTTTCCAAGGTCACCGGCTCGCTCGCCTAGCATTTTGGATAGACCATTATTACTGAACTATTTCTCTTGTATTCAAAAAGCCAAAAATCGACAATTATCCAAATTCTTTCAAAATTGATCATCAGCTGCCTTTTAGCATACCAGCTTTTTCGACGTGAACTGCGCCAGCAGCTGCGGCCACTGCGAATACCGCAACCACACCAGTTGGCCCCCGCTCTCCAACAAGCTTCACAGGTCAAATGGGGTGTATTTGCAGTCCGCACTGAGGTGCCCATCCCGCCCATCCTGGAGCCCTTCTTCGAGTTCATCGGCGTCTGGGAAGGCAACTCCACCTACAATCTGCGGTTGCCTGCTCTCCTTCTGCCCTGCAGCCATAAGCATAAGCCTACTGGTAGGTTCCCGTTCGACTTCGACGAAGGCGCCACCTACTTTGAGCAGGTGATCTTTGCGGTGACCAAACCGCCCATGTTCGGCACCCCCTTCATCAACTACACGTTTGAACTCTGTCTGCACTGGCCCATTGATGGGAAAGGCGGAGGCTGTTTGTGGATAGGTCGAAGGCCGTGAACAATGCGAACCCGGAGGACGTGAAGATCACTGCGGGCTTTGTGACGCTGCGCACGAGGCCGCGGAACCCGCGACGGATTGGCATCATGTCCACCACCAACGAAGGACTCATCGTGGTCGAGGAGGGGCCCATGGACGAGAAGGTTCACTTCGGCAGTTGGCATCACTCGCAGTATTGCCCTCCTAGAGGATCCCTGATCGCTGGCCCTTTTACAAAACCATGCAGATGATTACAGGACAATGTCACCATAACAATGCCACAAGCCGCTAGCTTGATGATAGCGGTGACGGAAATGTTAAGCAAAAACATGTCAGCAGCTAATATTGGGCCCCTTGTTTATCTTCTTATCTGCCCTTGCGCCATTAAGCTCTTTTTTTTATTTGTCTTCCTGGCAACTTCCATATAGCTGCATTTCACTGGAAGAGGATGCTGCAGAAAGGAGTGATCAAGCTGGCTCCGAAGCACACAATCGGTATGGTGGGCGCACAGGAGCTGAGCGAGGGACGCGTGGAGCGGGAGTACAAGCTGGACGGCCTATTCCTCAAAGAGACCATTAAACGGTTCCCTTTCTCCTACTCCCCCATCTTCTACCAGCCCCCCTTCCATGAGGGTTGGACTACAGCGTGGACGAGGATGGTGGACAGAAGGAGGCCATCAAGTACTTCTACCGCACCAAACGCTTCGATGTTCTCTGAGCTTCTCTTGTCTTTATTTATTCTGTCTTAGCTAGTTTCTTTGCCCCCTTGCTCATCGTGTTCCCGTGCAACAAAAGCGTTCAAGCTATGGGTGGGACCACAAGTGATTTTTAAACTGTGGGCCAAAATTGGCCATATAATTCCAATGGAAGCTGGGGAAGGGGAAAAATGGGAAGCGTCCTGCAAGCTGTGTGCACAGAGAAGGCCAGCTTTGAGCAGACGAGGTTGGGCCAGCGTTGCCCAAAGCACGCAAAGCCAAGGGGACATGGAGGAGGAGGAGTGGCAGTCCTTGATTCATGTTACACTTCTATTTATTCCCTATGACTTACGACTCATGTAAATGCAGACTAACGCCAGTTTGAATGGTCTCCTTGCAAGTTTGATTGTTTTTATATGTTATTATCTTCCAGCTGAACTTTGCTGTGGAATTGCTACAAAAATTTTGCTATGACTTATTTTTGAAAAAAAACTGTAATTTGCTAAGGATATATTCTGCAGGAAGACGAACGGAAAACTGGTATATCAGTTTGGTGCTCGCGGAATGTTTTTACGCTAGAACTCTTCATCGCTGGTACTTACTTTATCACCAACATCATTGATAATGACAGCTTGCATCGCGTCCCAACAAACTTTCATTTGATATATCTTTGAGAAATTAATTGTTTATTCTTCTGCACAATGTTTGGTTTTACCTATAGTAAAAAATAGCCTTTTAATGATACAGGCTGCTGCTTTCTGCTCTTCTTCACGCCCAGCCTGCTGTTGCACGCTTTTGGCATCGATCTGTACGCTTGGATTGGGAAACTGCTCTTCTACATCCCTGAAGGCGCCGAGGAGATCATCGACTCCGCTGAACGGGAGCTGGAGGCTATGGAATCTGAGTGATTCCTGCTTTCTCGCACCATTGCTCATCTGGCCGGAAGGATGCGTTTAACTGATGGGAAATTGTTTTTATTCGAGGCTCACCGCTCACGTTCAAAAAAGGGATGTTGCCTTAAGCAAAAGTCATATACAATACCACAAACGATTACAAGACTAAAATGCTACAGCATGAGCAGCTTATGAATGGTCAATCATCAAAAATATCTAGGCAGGGTGTCACAAAATCGTTATTAATTTTGATTGAATTATGAACTATTTCGAACAAAAATTTTAACAGGTCTGTCTCATTGCTATTGGTCCATCTACAAAATCCACTGATCATTCATAAGCAGGCGGCAATTTATGGCAGAACCCATGTCTCCCTAGATTATTTACAGTTTTTGTTTTGTCTTCTGTTTTTCCTGAAATGATAGGTTTTTTGCGAACCTTACCAAATTATTTTTAAGGTTCATAAAGAATAAAAAATTGATCATATTGCAAACCAGTAAAATTTAAATTTACCTTTGCTCAATTCAATTTAATTTTAATATTGTTTGTTTTATTTTGCTATGCCTTATTTAGTAAAATTCTAGCGCGCGACAGCGCCCTAGTTATTATAATTTAATCATGGGAGAATTCGGAAATCTTATTCGATTTAACTTCATAGATTTTAATTGCATTTTACCATTTTATTTTATTTCACTAGTTATCTTTTTTAGTTTATTTTTCACTAATTTATCCTCATTGTGCCAAAATTGCCGCCTGCTTATGAATGATCAGTGGATTTTGTAGATGGACCATTAGCAATGAAATGGACTTGTTAACATTCTTGTTCGAAATAGGTCATAATTCAATCAAAATTAATCACGATGTTGTTACACCCTGCCTAGATCTTTTTGATGATTGACTATTCATAAGCTGCTCATGCTGTAGCATTTTAGTCTTGTCTAAATCTTGGTCATGTGGAAAACATTTACTTACCACATAAACAAGGCTTCAAACAGTCATTCTATTGGGGAAAAGCAAGCCTTTGGTGTTTCTGTTATTGTATTCAATTTTTTACTATCATGGCGCTCCAACTTGCCATTCTTAGCGTATTAGTATAGTATATACTGTATATTAATAGTACAGTACAAATATAAATAGTACCATCAGCAAGCCGAAAGTAAGCTCTTTTCTCCCACAATATCAGTTGACCCGAGTGTAAAGCCAAGGAAATTTCCCTACTACTAGTGGAATCTGCTTGTGGGGCATTTGCATTTTGTTTTCGCGCGCAGTTCAAAAACTCTTCATGCACGCTCAAACAAAATACAATTGACACAGCAGATTCCCCTAGTAGTAGGGAAATTTCCTTGGCTTTACACTCGGGTCAACTGATATTGTGGGAGAAAAGAGCTTATTCGGCTTGCTGATGGTACTATTTATTTCCTCAACTTTAAACATGCAAAAATAAAATTATGTCAATTTTTGTTGTTTATTTTTCTATTTTTGGTTATATATTTAGTTAAAATTATTGGGCTGGCGCGAGCGAGCGTTAGCGAAGTGTCAGCGCCCAGCCCCTCTTTTCGACCCAGGTGTACGTTTTCGGGGTTATTGCTAGATCTTAAAATTGATAAGGATTTTGCGCTTCATAGAAACGTCCAATCGTTCTGATTCTTTTTGCATTGGAAAAAGCATCATCGAATTGACCAAAACTCGCGAGAAATCATCAAAAATTAGCAGAATTCGTGAGAAAATCACTCAAAACCATTTGTCTGAACTCCTCCTCCTCCTCCTCCTCCTCCTCCTCCTCCTCCTCCTCCTCCTCCTTCCTCCTCCTCCTCCTTCCTCCTTCCTCCTCCTCTCTCCTCCTTTTCCTCCTTCCTCCTTCCTCCTTTCTCTCCTTCCTCCTCCTTTCCTTCCTTCCTTCCTTCCTCCTTCCTCCTTCCTCCTTTTTCCTCCTTCCTCCTTCCTCCTCCTCCTCCTCCTCCTCCTCCTCCTCCTCCTCCTCCTCCTCCTCCTCCTCCTCCTCCTCCTCCTCCTCCTCCTCCTCCTCCTCCTCCTCCTCCTCCTCCTCCTCCTCCTCCTCCTCCTCCTCCTCCTCCTCCTCGTCCTCCTCCTCCTCGTCCTCCTCCGCCTCCTCCTCCTCCTCCTCCTCCTCCTCCTCCTCCATCTTCTTCTTCTCCGCATCTATTCAATGGACGATAGTTGGTATTCATTGGGCTGGCGCGAACGGAGCGTTAGTGGAGTGTCAGCGCCCAGCCCCTCTTTTCGACCCAGGTGTACGTTTTTGGGGTTATTGCTAGATCTTAAAATTGATAAGGCTCTTGCTCCTCGCATAAGAATCCAATCGTTCTGATTCTTTTTGCATTGGAAAGAGCATCATCGAATTGTCCAAAACTCGCGAGAAATCGCCCAAAACTTGCAGCAATCATTAGAAAATCACTCAAAACCATTTGTCCGAACTCCTCCTTCTCCTTCTCCTTCTCCTCCGCATCTATTCAATGGACGATAGTAGGTATTCAATCGGCCTGTACTTAAGACTTCAATCGGCAAGGTGCAATGGAAATTCTGTGCAATTAACATGGTCTAAGTCTAAAATGGAAGTAATGCGGCTGTGTGGTCAAGTGGCTTGTCTATTAGACTCGATTCAGAGATGACTAGGTTCAAACCTTCTTTGAGCCAACTTTTTTTGTTTTCTTTTTGTCTTAAAAGTGGAAGAAATATGTGGTACCATCGGCAGACCAAAACTAATATTCCTTTCTCCCAACAAGGTATTCTCGGCTGTTGCCAAGATGCGCGGCCTTTGTTCCAGATAATAAGCTAAGCAATTCCTTTTAACTGCTTTAAGATACTGCCGCAGCAAACGTATCTGCCAAATCTAAGCTGACTTTATTGAAAAACCAGTAATTTATGGATGTTCGAATTTTTGAAACATCAAGATTTTAGGTTTTTGACTATAAATCAAGAAATAATAAATGTGTCGAAAAATTCTATTATCAACTTCAATATATCACCATTAGAGACGTACATGCCAAAATTCAACTGATTTCATTGAAAAACCATCGATTTATGCATGTTCAAATTTTTGAAACATCAAGAATTTAGGTTTTTGTCCATAAACTGAGAAATAACAAATATTTCGGAAATTCCTTTTGCCAGCTTCAAGATAGCACCTCGACGGACGTATCTGCCTAAAATCAGCCAATTTCATTGAAAAACCAGTGATTTATGAATTTTCGTACTTTGAAACAGCAAAAAATTGAGTTTTGGGCAAAAATCGAAAAATTACGTCAAGCCCAAAAAATTGCCTAGAGATATCACCCAGGCGGACTTTCATGCAAAAAATCAGCCAATTTCGTTGAAAAACCAGTGATTTATGAATTTTCGTACTTTGAAACATCAAAAATTTGGGTTTTGGGCGAAAAACGCAAAATTACGTCAAGCGCAAAAAATGGCCTGGAGATACCACCCAGTCGGACCTTCATGCAAAAAATCAGCCAATTTCGTTGAAAAACCGCGGAGGCCCGCCCCCGGAAAGACACATATATATATATGCGGACAGACGGACGCAAAAATGGGGTAACTGGTTAAGCTGGCCTTGGCCGCCCGCCGCTTCGGGCAGGGCGCCAGAGCTCCTCCGGCCTCCGGGCACGGGTGCTACGGCCCCTACGCTTCGCCTAGCATGCTTCGCATGCCAGGCTACGCTCCGTGGCCTCCGCACCCATGCCCTCCGGCCTCCGGAGCTCTGACTGCCCTGCCCTCCGCGGCAGGCGGCCTTCGGCCGCGCAAAAATCGATTGCCCTGAGAAAATTTCAAGAAATTTCAAGAAAATTTCAAGAAAATTTCTCAAAAATATGTTAATTTGCCAATGAATTTGCATTATATTATCCATTTTCGAATTTTGTCTTTTTGTTATATTTTTTAAATAAGTTTATTATTTATTCTCTTTTTTAATATTTTATAAATAAGTTTATTTTTTTATTGTTCATTTTCGAATTTTTTCTTGTTTTTATATTTTTTAAATAAGTTTATTTTTTATTCACTTTTTTATTTATCTAATAAAATCTTAACTAAATATATTACCAACAATATAATATTTGTATTTTTACACTTTATACTATATTCAAAGTGGAAGAAATATCTGGTACCATCGGCAGGCCAAATGTGGGTCTCTTTTCTCAAAATTTGGAATTGCCTCGAGTAAAAAGTCAAGGAAATACAATTTCTACTAGTGGAATCTGCTGCGTCATCTGCATTTTGTTTTTGGGCGCTCATGAAAAGAGACACTGAACTGCGCGCCAAAAACAAAATGCAACTGTCCAAGCAGCAGATTCCACTAGTAGAAATTGTATTTCCTTGACTTTTTACTCGAGGCAATTCCAAATTTTGAGAAAAGAGACCCACATTTGGCCTGCCGATGGTACCAGATATTTCTTCCCCCACTCACCCCCCCCCCCTCCCCGGGTCCTTGGGACTCATGTATTGATTTTTATTCATACGTCTTCAGTTAAACATCGATGCATATGCACCAGTGGTCTAGTGGTCTAAGCGATTGAACAGCTGGTTGAAACTGGGAGGTTCGAATCCTTCTTATGCAATCTTTTTTATTTTGGAAATTTTAAATTGAGAAAACAACTGGTACCATCGGCAGGTCAAAATTAGAGGTCTTTTCTCCCAAAAATCGATTGTCCTAAGTATAAATCATGAAAATTTCACAAAAATATGTTAGTTTGCCAATAAATTTGAATTGTATTTTTGATTTTCGAAACTTGTCTTTTCCTTATATTTTTTAAATAAGTTTGTTTTTTATTTATTATTTATTTTTTTATCCAATAATATCTTAATATATTTTCGATTCTTTATGTTTGTTATATTTTTTAATGAGTTTATTTATTTTTATTTATTTATTTTTCATATATTATAAAATAATATAAAATTGTATTTATACATTTTATACTATATTAAAAGTGGAAGAAATAACTGGTACCATCGGCAAGCCAAATGTGGGTCTCTTTTCTCCAAATTTTGTAATTGCCTCGAGCAAAAAGTCAAGGAAATACATCTACTACTAGTGGAACCTGCTGCGTCATCTGCATTTTGTTTTTGGGCACGCATGGAAAGAGACACTGAATTGCAGTTTCAGCCCATAGTCCAATCGCTTACACCACTATACTACTGGAGCATATGGCTTGTTACTTGAAATGAAGAGTTATGAATAAACTAATACTTGAGGCCCAAGGACCCCTCTACCCCTTTGCTGCTCAGTTTCAAAAATAGCACTTTTTCAGAGGGCCGCCTGTTTAGTTCTTCAAGCAGCTATGCCCGACTCCTGGTAGTAGCCCCGGGGGAGGCGGTGGGGGGAAGAATGAATACCTACTCTCGTTTATTAGCAGATGTGAAGCAGCAGCAGCAGCAGCAGGAGTTCGGACGGCAACTTTATCTTAAATTTTCTCCTTGACATGCTGAGATTTTGGGGCTTTTCTTGCGATTCTGGACTAATTCGTGCAGGCTCTTTCCAATGCAAAAAGAATTAGAAAGATATGTTAATCCTAGCGGGAGCAGGAACCTTATCAAAATTAAGATCTAGCATTGACCCTCGATTATGACACCTGGGTAGAAAAGAAGGCTGGGCGCTGACGGTCGCTGCGCTCCCTCGCGTCAGGCCAAATCTTCACAGCAAATCGACATCATAATGCTGGTTGTGGGAGTGAAATGGGATAGACTGGTGACGCGGCATGCGTAGGTCGTAAAACTGAACGGAGCTGCGGCGTCGGCTTGGCTGTCGGTTGAAAATCTGGGAGTGGCGTCGCACCTGGGCTGGGCTGTTTTCCCTCTCCGGCCACTGCACAGCCACGCTCTCCGACTCCGGCCGCGCTTGGCAGCTCTCGCAGCGAATCTCCTCCTCCTCCTTGGCTGAGGGCTCTCGCAGGCTGCGACAGGCCGAGTAGATGAGCAACAGCACCTCCAGCACTGTCAGAAGCGATGCTCCTTTCAAGGCCTTCTTTTGAAACCTTGAAAAGGAGGGAGGAGCGCAACCCATCCAAACACCCATGGCGCCGCCTACGTTGGAAATGAAGGTGGCTATCGTCATGGACTGGCTCTAAACTTTCTACCAGTTCCTGAGCGTGAATGAATATAAATGAAGAAAGAGGCCTGTTCAATGCTGGTGTAGGCGAGCTTTTCAAAGGCCAGCTCTAAGATGACAATGTTGGACTGTTTGTGATGGTAGTCCTCATCCTTCTGGCTTGGATACCGATGGCTGGACAGAGACATGCTAGAACAGTGTGCTGTGTTACAAAAGGATATGAGAAGGCCATTGGGAACCTGTAGTCGTGTTGAAGACAGGGCGGATTGCACTGGCGAGCGCAGGCTTGGAGTTGGAATTTTTGTTGAGCTGCGAGTGGTGTAACACAGAGGTCCATCTCGTCTGGCAGGCAAAAGATGCCGCGACGGCTCCCCCGAGCCCGCCACTCCTGTCAATATTACTGCTTTATCCCCCTTTACTTTCTTTTCTATCCCTCCAGGCACACGCACATTCTTTTTTATTCTGCCCTTCTCACGTAGACTGACGGCAAGTACTAAGAACGAACTTATCTCTTTATAAATGATTATAAAACAATCTTACTCCATGCTGACGGAATAGTTGACATGGGCTCTGATTGATTGCTTTCAGCTCTAGTATTTTCGCTTCATGAGAAATGCTGTAAGACAAAAAAAATGGTAAACCTCGGATTCGTTGAGCTTCTTCCCTACTATAGGAAGGTCGAGAAAACGGTGATCCACAGCGATCAAGCAACCGCACCCCGCAGCGACAGCCTTGAATTTGTCTCTGCGTCTGTCTCTCTTTCCGGTACCCTCATGATCTTGCCTCTTGCAGGCAGTTCATCTGGCAGGAGGCCTGTAAGTAGTTGCTTGACTTCATCAGGCTCCCCACGCTCCACTCCTCAGAGCACTTCTGCTTTCTGCCCTTGTGGAATCCTGAAATCACTTGCCCTCCGGAATCTAGCATGTCGACAGATCTAGCGACCGTTGACACGCTTAATCCTGCTCATTTCTAGGCTGACAAAGTTCCAAGCCCCCGGCGCTAGCAGGAGCTTCTTTCCACCCGACGCCTCTTCCGACTGGGCAACTTGGAGAAATAGCTGAAGACCCCATCTTTGCTTTGTTCAATCACCAAATGAATTTCAGCCAACGCCGTCGGATGGCGGAGGCGCAGCGCCATCCGAACCATTGGGATACTCTTCTGTGTGAATATTCAGGACAAGAACCAAGCCTTCACCTGCCTCCAAGCAGCATTCTGACTTTCACACCTTTTCTGTTTTTTAAAAGCCAGCCTTGGTCTGCTCTTCAGGCAGGCGGAAGAGGAAACACTTGCCCCGATCCTTTTCGAAGATAGGCTCCACATGCTCCAAGCAATTCAGGCGACGACCCTCCCAACCAATCATTAACTAGGGAATCAAGCCTTTCACAGGGAGCAGAATGCACCATGAAGCTGCACTCTTGAAACAAGGCATGTGATTGGTATCCCATGCGCATAAAATAGTCCACAAGGTCCTCCGAGCCGGCCAGGGCTGTAGGATGGGGTGCATAGATGTATGAGGGGGGGGGGGGGGCGGGGGGGGCGCACATACGGACCACGTCAGGGGCAAAAATTTTGCGTTTGGGGGGGGCGGGGGGGGGGCGCCAGACGTACCCACGTCAGGGGAAACTTTGGGATCGAGGGGGAGCGGGGGCGGCGACAGACGTACCACGTCTGCCAAGCCAAAATTTTGCACCTGACACACACTTATCCATGACAGACTTACATCCCTTCCCCTGAGACCCCCCCCCCCCCCCCCGCCCCCTCTAAAGCGCCCCCCGCCCCCCACAGACGTACCACGTAGGGGGTGCCTAGGGCCCCCCCCCCCCCCGTCCCCCCAAAAGACATACGTGGGCGCCCCCCCCCCCCGACCATCGGGGCCCCATACAAGTATGATGGGGTGTGCTAGTAGTGTTGGTAGCAGTGGTAGTAGTAGTAGTGTTGGTAGTAGTAGTAGTAGTGGTGGTAGTAGTGGCATCTGATGTAGTAGTGGACGGGCTGGTGGGGGTAGTAGTGGTTGTGGTGGAAGTGGAGCTAGCAGTATGGGGATCTGGGTAGAAGCAGAAGTTGGCCAGCCCTGTGACAAACTCTCCGTTGGCCAGCTCTGCCAATGCACCAGCTTCATTGACAAGGAAGTAAATGCGGATGATGCAAACGCAGTCGAAGATGAAGACGCTGGAGGGCAAATGGCGGGCACTGGACCCCAATCACTGGTGCTGGTGGCGCTGCTGGTGGCATGAGGCCGGACCTGAATCCAGGCCCTTGGCCAATTTAGATTCTAGGAGGGGTGACGAGCCAAAGGCTGCCGCCAATTGGGGTACTGCCGCCAATTAGGGTACTGCCGCCAATTAGGGTACTGCCGCCAATTAGGGTAGAGGCATTGCCTCGAAAGTAGCGCGTCAGCGAAAGGCTCATGTCGTTTTCTCGAACATATGTCAGGTTCACCTTTTATTTTCTCCTCCATCACATGAGCAAGCTCGAAAATAGAGTAGAACGAAATTGGTGGGGCAGATGTATAAAAGTGGGAGGGGCATGGCCGTAACGCTAACAGTGTCCCTGCTCGTCACGATCGGGTTATAGTAAAAATCCAGTGCACTCTGAATAGTTTCATTTTTATGGCATTAGGACAAAACAGACAAAACCTGAACGAGACAGATTGCCATGATAAGTAAGGAGAGGAGGAGGACTAAACGCCAGGTGAAACGGAGACAGACGCCTTCTGCTGAACTGAGATTATTGATCTGAATTATTTTAAATCCTGACAAGACAAAGCCTAAAATTCATTATTCTTACTCCATGAATATCAACAGATCTAAAATGTTGGAAAAAGCGTGCGAGCTTTCCACTTTTGGACATAATTTCTTTTTTCAACTTTTTTGAAAAGCAGAGAAGGTAAGGGTAGACGGGACAATTACAAAAGTGGAACTAGAACTATAGAACTAAAAGAACTATTGGAACTGTTGGAACTATAAGACACAAATTGGAACTATTTCCAAAAATTTCAAAAACACGCTGGAGCAACCCCCAAGTGCCCTGAAACTACCCAAACGAGTGCCAGATGTTTCTTAGCGAATCTGTTACAAGGCTGGGAATATTCGTTGATACGATTCAGGGGGGTATTGTGGCGTTATATCAAGTTGTTTGTGAAGTGCAGCGATTCAATGACGTGTGGTAGATGAACGATATGGGTCGGAGAACCGGCTCTGCCCACGCTTCCCTTCCTTCACCCCCCCCTCCGTCTCCATCTAACCAATTCCCCACTCTCCTCTTCTTCTGTATCATGACCTGCTGAAGGAGAAAGAGTCAAATGTTTAAGCTGCTAAGCAGTGCAAAGAATAGCACAGCTTTTTGGATAGCAGTTGAGTGATTGTCTGGATGCCTTTCCCATCGGCTTGAACGGCGTCCCCACCGACTTCCCCAGCTTCAGCGCCAACATGGCCATGCTGCGCAACTCCAACAACATCGTCCGGACGACCGACCACCTAATCTTTGATTGCTATCCTTCGGCCTCCCTCACCTCTCCTCCAACTTGCACCTTGTGTACAGAAGGAGGCAGAGCTGAAAGGCAACGGAAAAGCGAAAGGCCTTCCTTTGTGACCCCCCGCGGGGCAAAGAAGCAGGCGGGGAGCGGGGGCGACGACAGACGTACCACGTCTGCCAAGCCAAAATTTTGCACCTGGCACACACTTATCCATGACAGACTTACATCCCTTCCCCTGAGACCCCCCCCCCCCCCCCCCCCCCCGCCCCCTCTACCGCGCCCCCCGCCCCCCCACAGACGTACCACGTAGGGGGTGCCTAGGGGCCCCCCCCCCCCCCGTCCCCCCAAAAGACATACGTGGGCGCCCCCCCCCTACCATCTGGGCCCCATACAAGTATGATGGGGTGTGCTAGTAGTGTTGGTAGCAGTGGTAGTAGTAGTAGTGTTGGTAGTAGTAGTAGTAGTGGTGGTAGTAGTGGCATCTGATGTAGTAGTGGACGGGCTGGTGGGGGTAGTAGTGGTTGTGGTGGAAGTGGAGCTAGCAGTATGGGGATCTGGGTAGAAGCAAAAGTTGGCCAGCCCTGTGACAAACTCTCCGTTGGCCAGCTCTGCCAATGCACCAGCTTCATTGACAAGGAAGTAAATGCGGATGATGCAAACGCAGTCGAAGATGAAGACGCTGGAGGGCAAATGGCGGGCACTGGACCCCAATCACTGGTGCTGGTGGCGCTGCTGGTGGCATGAGGCCGGACCTGAATCCAGGCCCTTGGCCAATTTAGATTCTAGGAGGGGTGACGAGCCAAAGGCTGCCGCCAATTGGGGTACTGCCGCCAATTAGGGTACTGCCGCCAATTAGGGTACTGCCGCCAATTAGGGTAGAGGCATTGCCTCGAAAGTAGCGCGTCAGCGAAAGGCTCATGTTGTTTTCTCGAACATATGTCAGGTTCACCTTTTATTTTCTCCTCCATCACATGACGAAAATTAGCAAAGCTTAGTTAATAATTTGATGAGTAAACCAAATCGCGTAGGTGAGTGTGAAAAGTTAGTTTGAAACTTAAAATATTCTAATAAAAGTTTTATAAATTTCAGCATTTTCCTTTTTCATCAGTTTCATTTTCTTTCGTTTCTGCAAATGGTTTTGGCATGGGTTTAGAAGGTTTTGAGTGACAAACTTTGACGCATGCCAAAACCAATTGTAGGAATTGGCAGATGAATTATTGAGAATTTCACGCAAGACAGGTTTTTCGGTTTTTCGGTTCTCAGGTTCTTTGGTTTTTTGAATCAATCAAAAATGCAAGTCAATTTGACACGTCCGATTTAGTCTCTTTCAAATGGGTTCAATTCCCTTTCAATTTGACCTTCTACTTGCCTTAATCAGTCAGCCAGGGAGCCAAAAACTCAGATAATCAGCTACCGGGCAGCATTGACAGTTTCGGATCCCCGGCAAAGTCAGAGGATATCTTGCACAGGCGGTCTCTGCTGCCCACTGACATTCGTCCTGGCCGACGACACCAGGAACGGGTCCTGCAATCCACTCTGCTCGGCCTTTGCTGAAACCACTGAAGCTACTTGAAGAGGCGGGGCCAGAGCAGTGAAGGTCAGTGTCGGAATGGTGGTCATCCTCGCCTCCGTCTCTGTTTCCATCGGCGTCCTGCGACAGAGACCTCGCAGCGCCTCTCGCACCGCCTCCTGGCAGGCCAGGGCAGCGGTGCAGCGCACCAGACCCAGACTCAGGCTCACCAGCAGACCCAGGCTCTCTTCTGTACATCAATCACTAGTCCATCAAACACTAGTCCAACTAGGAAGGAGGGCGGAGGAGGGGACGCTGGGGGTGATAGTTGGGCAGATGGAGCAAGACTGCGTCGGCTGCGGCGCAGAGGGCGAGGAGGAGGGCGTGAAGGGCAAGGCTGAGTCGTCGGCCTTGACAACGACTGCTGGAGGGGTCCTCGGCAGCGCCGCCCACACGGTTCTCCTTCTTCAGCCTCTTTGCGCTTCAGTGAGAACAACTAGGAGGCAGTGGCTGGGCCAGGACCACCTTGCAGCCGAGGAAGGAGAAGAAGAGGATGATGAGGGCAAGGGAGGCGGTGGCGAGGGCGAGGCAGAGGCCGTCGTGGAAGTGGAGGTAAGTGTCTTCCATGAGCTGGCTGTCGTTGTGCAGCGGGGTGAATAGGAAGCGTAGGCTGGCGTGGTCGAAAGTGGGGCGGAGGGCCAGCGGGTAGCAGGCCAGGGCGGCGCTCAGGGCGCCCATGTAGGGCAGCATGAGGATCTGCTGCAGGCGTCGGTTGCACCTGAGGAAGGGGGTGTGTGTAGGAAGACAGGTGAGGATAGGGGTGGATGGGGGACCAGTTGTGAGCAATGCTGGGTACTAGGAGGGCCAGGAGGCGATTCAGAGCCAGCATGGCCGTCAGACTCTGCTGCAGGATGAAAGCGAAGCTCCAGAGAAGGGCTGCACCCTCAGAGAACCCTGGAAAGACCCTTCATCGTTTCTTACCACCTAGCTGAGGCATATATCGAAGAGGAAACATGGAAAGTCATTAACCATGGAAAGGTTGGACGGGTGTAAGAGTGATGGGAAAGAGAGCAAGCAGAGCCAGGAAGCCTAAGAGAGCGTCTATTGAAGAGATGTGGCGAATAAGCGTGTGGAATCTAAAAATTTCCTTCACAGCCGTCTCTGATTTGGCCTATGACTTAGCTTGCCTGTTCCGCAGTTGTCCAGAAGCCCTTTTCATTAGGTAGAGAAGGAAAATGTTGCAGGCTGCATCCAGCAGGCCCAGAACTGCGAATGCAACAGCGAAAGCTGTTCTGTTTTCAGCCGCCATTATGACTCAAGACAGGAGATCTGTCGATTGGAAATGGATAGGCATTTCTCATTCTGCTTATTGAATTGTGTCCGTTGATTGCCTCACGCCTTGCTTCAAACCTGCACTTATCGACATTTGCCAGTTTCTATCCTAAGGAGTGCCAGACAGTAGTTCTAAAAATATTCCTTAATGGGAAAACATTGGTTAGATACTTGGTATGATCATTGGTCTCGTTTGGTTCTTGTCGAATACCGATTGGCAAGTTTTCTTGATACTTTAAATATTTCAGGCAGTTTCGGCTGCTTCGAATACCGGAGAAGTTCTAACTGCTCTAACTTAGTTTGTTTAAACCGGCGGCGGCATAGCTAACATCTATTCGAAGATTTTGACATTATACCTCTCAACGCATCCTTTTTTACCTAATTGCTCTGTCGCACCTCTCGTGAATGCAACAGGAATCGGGGCTGTCCTCGGGCCTTTTGCTCCGGGGGTCGCTGCCAGATGCTTGGCATAGAGTGACAAATACATTGCTTAAATAATAAGCTACTTTCCACGAATGGCCATGCCTACACTAGTATTGCGCTATGCACTTCTAATTTTTGTCCTAAACTGTTCTTTCTATGATGCTGCAAACGTGGAAAGTGGGCTGGCGCGAACAGAACTTTAGCTCCCAGCCCCTCTTTTCGACCTGGGTGTACGTTTTTGGGTTTATTGCTAGATCTTAATTATGATAAGACTGCTGCTCGTCAAAGAAAGCTCCAATCGTTCTGATTCCTTTATAAATGGAAAGGCCATTATCGAATTATCCAAAACTCGCGAGAATACGCCAAGCAATGGCAGAACTTTAGAGAAAATCATTCAAAACCATTTGTCCGAACCCCTTCTTTTCTTCTTCTCCTCCTTATCCGCGTCTTTTCAATGGACGATAATTGGGCTGGCGCGAGGGAACAAAGCGACCGTCAGCGCACAGCCCCTCTTTTTGACCCAGGTCTACGTTTTTGGGGTTATTGCTAGATCTTAAAATTGATAAGGATTTTGTGATTCACACTATCACACAAACGTCCAATCGTTCTGATTCTTCTTGCATTGGAAAAGCATAATCGAATTGACAAAACTCACGAGAAATTGCCCAAAAATGGCAGAACTCAAGAGAAATTCACTCAAAACCATTTGTCCGAACTCCTTCTCCTTCTGCTCCTTCTCCGCATCTATTCAATCGACGATATTAGGTATTCAATCAGCCTGTACTAAAGCGATCAATCGGTAAAGTCCACTGGTGGTTAAGTGTAATTGATATAGGCTAATTATACATAGAGGGGCATGCGGCTGGATGGTCAAGTGATTTGTTCAAGTGATTTGACCTGGACAAGTGATTGCTGGGTTCGAACCTTCCTTAATGCGAAACTTTTTGCTTTTTACATATGAAAAGTGGAAGAAATATTTGGTACCATCGGCAGACCAAAAGTCGTCTATTTTCTCATAAAATACGATTGCCCCGAGTAAAAAGTCAAAGAAATACAGCTACTACTAGTGGAATCAGCTGAGCCACCTGCATTTTGTTTGGCGCGCACATGAAAAGAGGACACTGAATGCGCGCCGAAACAAAATGCAATTGTTTTGGAAGCTGATTCCGCAAGTAGTAGCAGTATTTCTTTGACTTTTTACTCGGGGCAATCGTATTTTGTGAGAAAAGAGACGACTTTTGGCCTGCCGATGGTACCAGATATCAATACATTTGGTCTCAGGGTAAACAAAACAAATTGCTTCTTGCTTTTAAAAAGTTTGAGCCTAGTTCTGCCTCCAAATGTGGTTTTAATGTAACTAGCGTTGTTTCTCTTCATCACACCACCCTTCTCACATGCAAATTCTTAAGAATTACCTAGACAGGCATAAGAGTCAGTACAAAGCCAGCTTTTGGAATGAATGCATCACACGTATCTAGTTGTTTCACATATATAAAAGCTAGCCTTTCACTCAAACTTAGGCAACAATGCAAGAATATTTCGCATTGGGTTTTTTGCTGCTTTCTTCGTCATTTGCCACTATTCCCAAATTAAATACAAACACCTGTTAGTATCATTGATCACTGCTCCCTGCTGCTCATTGCTTTTAAACCATTTTTAAATCTGAATCTACTATTTCAATCATTTTCGCAACTTCCGCAATTTGCAGGCCGCATGTATGTAGTAAACCCATTAGATACTGCACTGTACGTGAAGTACACGATTAACGAGCAGAACGAACAGCTGGTGGTGTATCCCGGGCGCACGGAGTCCGAATTCATGGACAACGGGCAACGGATTCGCATAACCCTTGTTCCCCACTGCTTTTAGGCCAGGCTAGGCAAAAGCGGGCCAATGCAGCTGGTTTTAGTGGGACCCGGAGGAAACGCAGCAGCACCCGGCGGAGCAGACTTATTTTTGGGTCATATGTTGGGGTCGGTTCGATCACATACGCTGCGATTTGACCCCCCTGGGTCGCCTTAAGTGTCGATGGGAATAGATAGCCAAAAATAAGCCAGCCAAGAAGATAAACTGCTGGTTAATGAAAGTATGTGAATGACACGATTAAATGCCTCCAGTCAGAAGCAGAGCATGAGCAAGGCCAGTAGCATTTCCTGTACTGTTTGGAGTTTGTTGCCCAAATTTCAAGTTTGTGCAAGCAACATGTTTTCTGCCGTGAACAAAGTTATCCATAGCCAAAGAGCGACAATTGAACGTGCTCTGGCAGATCGTGCAAAGGTAACGGCGGCCGCGGCAACACTGCTCGATGCTCTTTCAGGCTGTAGATGCGTGGCGGTGGCGTGGCCTGCAAGCCTCGATCCAACAACTCCGCTGCAAAGCCTTTCGTCGTCCCCCTCTCCTCTTCTACCCCGCTGGACGCCACCGTCGCCTCAGAGTCCTGCATCTCTGTTCCTCAAAACACCTATGCACAAAGGGCAGGACAAGGGACAAGGCTGGGGCGGCAGGCGCCCCTACACTGCTCCATGGAGAGAAAGTTGTTGGCGTTGCCGAAGCGTCCGCTGTAGAGGAACTCGAAGCAGTCCAGCGCGGCCTCGTTGTAGTAGTAGCGACTCAGCTTCCGGCCCCCGTTGCCCGGCGTTACGGACATGCTGCACCGCCGAGCCCCTGGATAGTCACAGTGCGTTTGCCTAGGTGCCTAGGGGAGGGGGCTAAGGAAAAAGCGAGCCTCCACCGACGCAGCAGAGGGTGTCCCGGCGCTGCGCCCCGAAGTGGCACCAGGTGTTCAGTGGACAGACGTCCGGGTTGCCCGCATCGCAGAGCACTGGGCCTTGGCCCAGGTCCACGTAGGCGTTGCCCTGACAGGGCGTTTCCACCGCCTCCACGGGTCCTATAACCTCGGGAGCATATGGGCATTGTAATAAATGTGTAAAGGGTGTTTAAGCCAGAATCGGCCACGAGGAGCGGCGGAGACAGAGGAGGCGGCAGGGTAGCGGTGAGTGTGAGGCCCTGCACTGGCTGGTTGGCCAGGCACTGCCGTTCGCAGGCCTCCCGGCTGGGGAAGTTGTTCTGGTTGCCCTGGAGTAAAGAGGCAGGCCTGATTGAGAGAAGATTGGCGGATGATAGAGGGAGGAAGGGGGAGAAGCAACCTGTAGACCGGTGTAGTAAAAGGGATCGCAGCGGTTGACGACGGAGTTGAAGTAGAAGCGAGGCAGAGCGAAGTCCCCGGTGCCGATGGACAGACGCAGGCTGCACGCGTCCAGCGTTTCTGCTCTCCGCGCACATTTCTTTAGCCAGCAACAAAGCAAGAATTGGGAGAATACCAATGGGGCAGCAGATTGTGCTCATCTCCGATCCACCTAGATGACACCAGTAACCGGCGCTGCACTGAATGCTGGCTGTACACATTTGCGGCATCCCGTTGCTGAAACAGCGGTGTTTGAACTAGAGAGGAAAGAGTTGAGAGACCTGGTTAGGAGTGGCAAAGCGCCGGGCTGGCAGGCGAACTGGGAGTCGCCTAGCAAGCCTTCAAGGCTGCTCTGTGGCGTCGGCGCGGGGACTAGCGGTGGGGCTGTGGGTGGGAAGGTGTTGGGGGAAGGGTAGACAGATAGGCATCTTTGCAGGCAATCATCCTCACTGTCAGTTCTCTTATTTCCCGGCAGATATTGACAGAATGCGGCGTGAACCTAAGGAAGTTGTTGGCGTTGCCCTGAAAGCCGCGGTAGATGAACCTGTCAAGGCGCAGCAGTCAGGGTACTGCTGGGCAAAAAGGCAGAAGGGGCCACCTGAGACAGAGACGAGTGGATGGGTTGTAGTAGACGCGAGAGAGGGCAAACTGGCCCAGCCCGGTGTCGGGCGACAGAGCGCACGGATCTCCTGCTCCCCCTTCTTCTCTGTGACAGGGTGAATAGGGGCAGAAAAGAGACTAACCTGCAGAGCGACAGCAGAGAGTGGTGTCCGCGGAGACGCCGACGTGGCAGAAGTCCCCGGCCGCACACTGCCCGCCCAGATTCGGCGAGCACTGGCGAGGCCCGTAGGCACTCGCCTGAGCGCAAGGGGAGCTGCCCCTCACGGCTGCGCCAAGCATCACCTCATCAAAGGGGTATCGAGGAAGGGAGACGAAGGAAGCAAAATGAACGAGAGGGCAGCGCGGGTGGATAGGTGGCTGTGCGCAGGCACTGCGGACAGGACTGGCTGGCGACCGAATGAGGCGACCAGACGGGAGTTCGAGTTTTGGCCGGCAGTTGAGGACAGGCTGCGGAACCCTGAGTGTGGATGAAACTCAGCCTGAGCCTTGCTGAAGCAGGTATGAAGACCTTGAGGCAGGGATGGAGAGCGGCCTTGGGGGCCTGGGGCAGGCTGCGGCGTGGGAGCAGCGGTTTGGAGCGCCCACCTTCAATACCTCAGTGTAGCAGGCGTAGATAGTAGTTGAAGAAAAGGCAGACCAATCTGGCGTTTGCTGAGGCGGGCGGAGAGGAGGGGCTGGGCGAGCAGGGCGCAGAGTAAAAGACTCAAGAGCATGCTGCCGTTTGCTCCATGTCAGGCTACGTCAGCAGGACAGGCTGCGTCTTTCAGATGGGCAGGACAGGTGGTTGGCTGTGGAGGGTGGATGAGTTGGGGAGGGAGGGGCGGAGGAGATGTGCGCGGCGGGCACTTGAGACCAATGAGGCTGTCCACGGAGCCACTTCATTCCAACCCCCAACCCCGGCCCCGTTTTCTGCACCACCTGGTGTGCAAGCAGAAATTGACAAAAAAGGCGTAAAATACGAGGTGAACATGGGCCTTCGTGCTGAAACAGCATCAGGCGTGCTGGGCTTTTAGCTCGAAATTGCGTGGAACCGCCAGTATTTGAGCTTCACAACGCTTCGATTTTGCCCAATTGTTTTGGCTTAAAAAAATTATTTTAGTTATTTTCAGCCACTTTTGAGCGGCAATGGAGGGGAATAAAAATTTAATTTTTCACGAATTTCCCCCCCCCCTTTACAGCACAGGAAGCAAAAGGAATTTTTTTCGGAAAAATTATCTTCCAAATTGAAAAAACTAAACATGTTTGCAACCTTACATTTATGTCCCCTAACTAGGAATTTTTTTAATCAAAATCTGAGGAGGTGTCATTTTTGATGTTCTCCCATAAAAAGAAGAAATGCCTGCAAATAGAGATGATACTGGAATATCAAGTTTTAATGTTAAATTTTAAAGTAACTTTTAAGATGTTGACGTAGCTTTAAAGATTCAGTTGCTTTTTTATTCTTTTCGCATGAACAATAGAGGCATATTCCAAAACTGAAAATATGCACTTTATTGAAGACTTCTTCTTTCTTTTATCACCGTCCGAGGACGAGAAGAATGACAGATGCACTAACAAGGTGAATCTGAACATGAGAGGAGGATGCGGCATTAGAGGTGAGGCAAGCTGCAGTTAGGGAGAGGAAGGCAATGCGTAATCAGTTGGAACAGGTGGATTAGGTGGAGTTTGCGGCGTCGGCATCCAGCAGTGCCCCCACGGCCACCAGGAAGGCCCTTCGCTTCTCCACTTCTTGAGCGTGCATCCTGACCGGAAGCTTCCGCAATAGTTTAGAATCACTTGGACGTTGTGTTTGTATTATTTGTTTGTTTGTTTTACGCCAGCGAGTGGGGAAAACAGTAGAGGCTGGACCACAGCATACTGGAGATTGGCACAAGAAAGGCAGGTGAGTGACTGAGAAAGCTGGCAGCCTAGGGAAGGTGCGGAGAAGTTCTTGAAGGTTGCAAACCACATGCAATAGCTTCAGCCATAAAGGAAGCCAAAGGCGGAGGTCTAGAAAGGTCTGGCTATAAGGTCTGACTAGGGTCTAGAAGGGTCCTGCAGGGTCTGGTTATGAATCGCGTGCGTCATGAAGACTCGATATCTGTTCTCGAAGCGAGCACAGAGCATTCGCCAGCATTCACTGGAGCAAGGCAGTAGCAGAGTAAAAGAGGAAAAAGATGGCAGCGCTGCGCCAAGAATTGGCCGAACTCGTCCGACTCTGCTACGACTCCACCACCTTCCTTCTGGATTGGCAGACGGAGAGTATGGCAGCAGCCAACGGCCTCCTCCCTTCCTACTACCTCAACCCGCACGACCAACCCGCCCACGGTTACTGCTCCTTCTAGAGCTTCGCCGTTTTTGAAAGACGAGAGACGACTGTTGCAGGACCTCAAAGTTTGCCCAAGGCTCAGCAGCCGAACTTCGTCAAGCGTCCAGCCTCCGCGCCGTCTCATTGCTCCCTTTGACCATCTCTGCCCGCCTCTATCAACCACCTCTGCCACCATTATTTGGATAAATACTTTTTATATTTGTTTTCATTAGGGCCCTTGCATGCGCTTACTTTACTATTAGGCTAATGCTGGATTGGAATAACCGTTGAAATTTTAATCACGTTGAAAACTAGATGAAACGGAAAACAATTCAGAAAGCATTGCGAACATAACAATTTAAATATAGTCAGCTTTATTCAACCAAGAATTTTGTTTATTTTGTGAAACCGTATCACTAGCAGAATTCCCTGCCAACTCAGTTCAATTTATTTGCATTAGATTTAGTTTCTTATTCAAGTAGTATAAAACCATCAGACTCCCATTAAACTAAAATATTAACATTTTTCCCTTGAATATTTACAAGAAACAAGGAAAAGTGCTTATTCTAAGACAAATGCATTTTGTATTTTCCATTGGCTCTCTTCTAATGTGCGGTACATGAAGCTGCACAAAACGCATGTGTTAAAGCATAGTCCACTACTAGCAGTAGGGAGAAAACATACACCCGATGGCAGATACGTGGGACTGTTTTAGAACATTAGAAAAGCAATGAGAATGAATCAAACATTTTACCATCAAACAATTTACCTTACGTTAAAGAGGCGAAATTACACTTGAACCCATTTTCCATGATTACAATTTAACGCTCTTTCATTTGATGCTGCCCTTTCCAGTGCAGAAAGAACCAATACGGTTGAAAAAAGTTCAGTTTCTCTGGAGAGCGAACCCCACTATGAAAATTAATATCTAGCACATCCCTCTTTTAGTTCTCTTTGTTTGACGCCATTTTAATTTGTCTTCCCTTTAACTGTCGCAATGTGCTTTTGACCTTACGAACGAAACATATGACATAGCAAAGGGTAGTCATGAGCATATAGAGAATGAGAGGAGGCCGCTAGGCGGGGACAATTAGGCTCCACCTGTGCTTCAATCAGGCAGCCCTTCAGAGCTGCTCTGTTTACAGCAGCCTCCCCCAGCTCATTCTGCGGCCAGGCCTACGAAAATAGGCCTCGTCGTAGCGGAGAAGGAGGCGGGAGGCTCTGGCATATTTTCACATGCATTGAGCCTTGACAAAGCCCCACGGCCCTCCTACGCTTCAAACCTCGCGCTTTTGAGTGGACGACTCAGCACAGCCCCGTTTGTCCGCCCACAAATCCCCACCTACCACACTGCCTCTGCTGTATCGATTTACACTCCGCTCTGCTACAAGATAGCCACCGCTCTGGACACTGGAGGAGGTTGGGAAGGGGTTATTGATAGATGAGGCTGGTCTGAGAAGGAAGGCGGGGCTCATTGTATCCACAAACGGAGGCTGCCTATTTATACTGGCTGGTGGGCGACCCGCATTTGGATGCCCCGAAGAAGAGAGGCCTTCTCCTCCCTCCACTGCACCCCCTCTGGGGATGGATGGGCCTCTCAGGTGCAGTGACCTTATGCACTCCTCCAGTCTGACCCGCTCAGCCCATCTCACACCCAAACACCTCCTCTTTCTACTACTCACCGATCATTCCCGCTATCATTCGCACGCCCTCCTATAATCAGGATTGTGTTTAAGAAGCAATGTACGAGAGGAGCAAGGGTGGTTGCATCCGATTTTTTAGAACTCGTTTTTTCGATCGGTTTTTGAAAATACATAACATTTTAAGATATTTCACCAAGTGGAACCTGATATTGATCTGCATATGGCTCGCAATGAGCTTGAACAATTTTGCTGGTCAGCCTTGTATGCAACACAATGATGTGTCAGGTTTGAGCACAATTTATGAATCTGAGCTCAAGCAAACTATGGACTTATGGGTATCAAATTGAAGCTAAAAGCCTTCCAAAAACGATGGTGATCCTTGATTTGAGAAATCGGTTAATCAAAATCTGAAAATTTGAAAAAGATGCGGAAAACCTAAATTTTGTCCAATTTTGGGCAATCAAAAAAAACTTTTTACTCAAAATTTTTGTTCAAAGTGTACATAAACGGTGCCCATAGGCGTTTTTCCCATAAAATTCTGGTCCAGATGGCAGTGTTAGAATATGAAAAATGGGGTGAGCAAACTGGAGAATTTTCAGTTTTATGGTAGCCACTCAGGATTTGGGCCTATGCTATAACATAGGAGAAAAATTAGGTAAAAAATTTTGGTCTCCAAAATAGGCTTTTCTGCCATAAATTATTTCTTTGGGCCCATCTGCTGTTCTCTATGCAATAAAAATTGCCAAAAAAGATATTTACATCAAAATTTTAAATAATTTTATATACCAATACTATCTGGAATATATAGTCTGAAGATATGCAAAAATTTCACTTTTTCAGAGAAAAAAACTGCATAGAGAGCAGCAGATGGGCCCAAAGAAATAATTTATGGCAGAAAAGCCTATTTTGGAGACCAAAATTTTTTACCTAATTTTTCTCCTATGTTATAGCATAGGCCCAAATCCTGAGTGGCTACCATAAAACTGAAAATTCTCCAGTTTGCTCACCCCATTTTTCATATTCTAACACTGCCATCTGGACCAGAATTTTATGAGAAAAACGCCTATGGGCACCGTTTATGTACACTTTGAACAAAAATTTTGAGTAAAAAGTTTTTTTTGATTGCCCAAAATTGGACAAAATTTAGGTTTTCCGCATCTTTTTCAAATTTTCAGCTTTTGATTAACCAATTTCTCAAATCAAGGATCACCATCGTTTTTGGTAGGCTTTTAGCTTCAATTTGATACCCATAAGTCCATAGTTTGCTTGAGCTCAGATTCATAAATTGTGCTCAAACCTGACACATCATTGTGTTGCATACAAGGCTGACCAGCAAAACTGTTCAAGCTCATTGCGAGCCATATGCTGATCAATATCAGGTTCCACTTGGTGAAATATCTTAAAATGTTATGTATTTTCAAAAACCGATCGAAAAAATTGGTTCTAAAAAATCGGATGCAACCCCTTTCCAATGACCTTGCTTCTCTCAGAAAATGCTTCTTAATTTGAATGACATTCGTAGAAACAGTGCTGATGCTGATTGCGCGATGAGTGAAGCCAAGGGGCCTTTTTCGCGCAAGATAGATGGGTGTAATGGAGTGCATGACCTGACAAGGTTGTCCTGGCGACAGCACAACGGCCTTGTACTACCCGCCCCCTCCATCTTATTGTATATGGCTTCTATTTGCCGCTATAAGCGTGCGCCACTATGCCCAAGCCGCCTCACTCCCAATCCTCCTTTTTCAATCCCCATTCATCCACTCATTCTATCCCAATATTTTCCTTCCTCTCTTCTTGATTTATAAATTTTGGAAAAATCTGGCTACATTTTCTTTGCCCTTGTAGAGTACCCAGGGACATTCGAAAGCCTGGACATCTGTAGTTGGCGAAAGTAAGGGTCAGATGAGCTGGTGCCACTCCGTTGCGGGGTCACAAACATCCTCTCCCGATGCGGCCCCAAGCATGCAAAGGCAGCCGACCGGCCTAGGGGAGGGCGAAGGCGGAAAAAACTGCTGGCCAGCTAGGCTGGGGGCAATTGGAAGCGTTGAGGAGGGGGCTGGCTATCGATCCGGGGGTGGGCGCCAGAGATTTGCCGGCAAATCCCCCCTCGCCTTCTGGGGGAGGGATGCGCGGCCGGGGCTGCTTTGGGGAAACAAGTCCGCCTCCCCCCCCCCCCCCCCCCCCACACCAGCCTGGAACGCTTCCGCCCCCCCTCCTTCCTCCCTCAGCTGTGCCTATTTCATCACTCTTGCAACTCTCCCTCCTCGCGGCTCCCACCCGCCTTCTTATGCCACCCCGCTCCTTCCTCCTGTCAAGGTCAAACCTCTTCACCTAAAGCTGGGCATGCCATGAACTGACCTGCATCAATTGCCATCTCGAGAAACTCTTGCTTCCCCAGGCCGGGAAACGGAATATCCATTTTTGCCGCTCCTTTGATTGGCTTTTTGAGCCTTGAGGACATTAGGTGCGCATAATTTCCGGTGGGAACTGAGGTAAGCTGATGAAAGAGGAGACGGTGGCTTGGCACGAGGCTTGCACTGAAAGCACCTCACACCCTTATTGACCACTAAAAAGGCCTCTCAGGCATCCACTTTCCAGGCTTCCCTGAAAAATGTCCGGGCACAGGGCAAAGTCCGCAGATTGCTCGCATTGTTATGCAGATGACCTACTTCCATTCCTCCACTTCTCATTTTCATGGACCCAGCATTTTTCAGCTGCCATTCTGCTCTGCCATGCTCTGCTACCGCATGCATGCCACCATGCTGCAATTTCATTCCAGGGAGAAGGCGTCGTAAAAATAGGCTGGGTGTGGCTTTTTGCGCAGAGGCGGAGTGGTTGGGAAAAGAAGCGAGGGAGGGGTAGGAGGCATGGCCTAGTTAGGGATTCGGTGACAGGCGGTGCCGGTGGCTTGAGCGCGAGCCAGCTGCCAGCTTCTCCCTCGCCCAATTCCGCTCCTCCCCCCTTCCCTTCCCAGCATCCCCTTCTCAGGCCACTTACCAGGAGGCCGCCTCTTTTTCCCCTTCCCTTCGGATGCCTCCGAAGAATGCCGGGATGCCAGCCTGTTTTTGCCTCTCTTCCGCATCTGCTGCGGATATACCAGCAGCCAAATTCGGCCAACTTTGCCATTCTCTGTTTGCTCAAGTGGCTTTGTAGTTCGTATCTGGTCCTCTTTTGAAGACAGCTATTCAACTCTGGCCGGCGCTGTCAGTTGCAGCTGATGCAAATGAGCCCCAGCCCCAGTTGGCCGGGGCACAGCCAGAACTAGCTGCTTTTTGACGCCAACTGAGATCCAGCTGGGGCAGAAGGGAAAAGTGAAGCTTGCTGCGGCCGAAACTGGCATGCCTGGCAAAAAGTGGAGGGGGGGGGGCTCAGCGGTTTGGCCTCTTCCGCAAACAGGCCTTCGGGGAGAGAGGGCTGGGAGGAGGAGGGCAGGGAAGGAGGAGGGAGGGGCCAGGGAGTTTTTACGCAGCCCAGCTGGCACGCAGGCGAGCGAAATGAGCTCAGGCGCCGAAAAAAGGCCTGCCCCCTCTCCTCCAAGCCAAGCGGAGAGGGCAATGGAATTACAGAGGCCCGGGGCCCCCAGCCCCCACAATCCACCCTTTCCCCCTCCGCCCCCGTTCAGCTGGGGAGGGAGGCTGAATCTCCGGAGGCCACTTTTGGAAGGCCCCAGCGAGCGCGCGCGGAAGAGAAGGGATTTCAGCCTGCTCATTCTGCGCCCCCCTCGCTCAGATGCTCCTCCTGACGTCGCTCATTTTTTGCCGAATCAGTCTATCCTAGGAGTAGGAGGGGGAGGAGGAGGTGTGGGGAGAAGTTTTTGGGGACAGTGAAGTGTAGGAGGGGAAGGGAGGAGGTAGGTGAATAGTGGGTAGCCAGGTGGCTTGACGGGGGCCTCCTGTGGCGCGGGACACACTGGATTTTTACGCCAGTCATTGGGAAGCTCGTTGGGAATGTGGCATTTGTGGCAGGAAAGGTGGAGCATGTCCTGGCAATAGCCGGCAAGGGAGGCGTTTTTGCGTTCATTGACACTGTGGCATTCATTTTCGACCTTTCCACCAACTTGATACTGAAAACCAGCAGAATATTTGGCTATTAGTTTATAAATTTAGGGAAATAGATTTTGCATTTTCTTGTAGCATTTAATTGGTCACGAAAACCAAAGCAATGTTCATCCCCTGATCAGTGTTTTTGGTTCAAAACTTTTCTAGCGAAGATAAATGTTTGCGTGCAACCCAATTCCAGGCTTAGTAAATTAAGTGCCCCTGCGCCTTGGCGAGTTAATGAATTTTTGAACAGGCCTTAGAAACATTGGCATGGCTCTTGAGGTGGGGTGGGTACTTGAGGCGGGCTTTAAACCTAGGCCGGGTGGCCTCTCTTTTTCATCGTCGGGGCCCTTTGAATGTCGCTGTTTCCCAGTCGCTATTTCAAGGCCTGCGCCGTGGCTTTGGCAAAGCAGCTTCATCTAGAGTGCTCGGCTTTGTGTCCCTCATGGCTAAGCCTCTTCATTTCCTTCTTCCTCCCCTCCAGCCACTACTCCACAGCCTGATGCAGTCTTAATACAAAAGCCTTTTTGCTCAGCCCTTCTTTGCAATCCAGTTAAGCTTTTACTCAGGCTCTTTTTGCTGATTCCCCTCAGGAATTCCTTTCAGAATGTTTCCATTCTACTCCCGCGGGAGGAGGAGCAGTGGGGCAATTCACTTAGTGCTCAATTTGTACGCCGCCCCCCGCCTCCCATCAATCAACCTTCCCCGCGCGGACAGATAATGCCTCCCCCAAAGCCGGCGAGCGGCATATCTTGTTTTCCCGCTCCCCAGACAACTTTTCATCAATGCGGCGGGATCAGCTTTCAGTGCCCCTTCTCTCTTCCCCCTTCCCTCTTTCCCACTCCATCTAGCCCTCCGACGACCTTAGCGGGGAAGTGGCTGCTCTCTTTTTTCCCGCTCTCTCCGTCGCGACGTGCTCTTTATTTGACGTGTCAGGGCCTGCTTGAGGCCAGCTCTGAGTGGTGCTTCTGTCTGGACGCAGGTACTTGGAGGAGCGTGGAAGGAGAGGGGGGAGGGGGAAGAGGGGAGTCCTTTTAGGCGGGCGAGGCAGCACCAGGAGCCTTCGCGTCAAAACATGCCCTCTCCTTCCACCTCCTTACTCCTCCCCTTACCTGTGCTCCCTTCCTTCTTTCGCGCCCTCACGCACTTGGCCTTTTCTATGGAAGCCATTCGCACAAGGCTTCCTGTTTCGCGCTAGAAAGGAAGCGGAAGCCAGGGCACATGACTGCAGGGCGACCAGAGGAGCATTAGGGGCCGACGATAAGGGCGGAGAGGAGCGCGGGGAGCCCCCCGCCCCCCAAAACCTCCGCGCCACTGCCACTGCCCTCCTTCCACCCCCACCCCCACCCTCACATCACTGCCACTCTCCCCCCTCCCCTCTCGCTTCCACACTGCCCAAAAACCACCTCGCCTGCCTCGCCTCCTCCGCCCTTCTGCCCAAATACCGTCCATTAGTCAGGCCCCCCGCCAAAGCCCGCTCCTTCTCTCTTAGGCTTCCTCCGCCTTCATTCCACCGCCAACCTCTCCTCACCCCACTGCCGACCAGCTATCCCTCCTAGCATCTCGCCTGCCAGCACCTAGGCCTCCTTTGCCCTCCGCTGCCCCACGATGCCGCTCGCACTGCCCGACAAGCGCCTGCGCAACCGCTCCCTCTGCACCCTCTACACCCCGCCGCCCTACCCCGGCTACTGCGCCTCCCGCACCTCCCTTCGTCGCGACCTCCTCCTCCCGCCCGACCCCCTCCTTCGCCTCTCCGCCCACCCCAACTCATCCCCCGGCCGTCTCTCCGCCTCCACCGACCTCGTCGCCCTCTCGCCCCCCTCACCCGTCCACCAGCCTCGCCTCTCCCTCCACGCTCGCTCCGTCTCCTCCGAACGCGCCCGCTTCCTCCTCGCCACCTCCCCCTCCACCACCTCCCTGCCCTACCAGTGCACCGCTGAGCCCAATAGCTATCCTTTCCACCAGTCCCCGCCCGCCATCACCGTCCGCTCCCCCATCAAGGAAGAGACTCGGTTCATTTCCTCGCTTCTCCAGACAATCAGGTTGTATAATCCCAGTCCTTCTTTAGTCTGGAGACGACGTTCGGAGCCGTGGAGATGGCAAGCTCCTGCATTCTGGAGGCGCCCAAGGCCCAGCACCTGGCGCCCCGCTTCCGACACCCCTTCAGCAAGCCCCAGCACCTCACCAACGGACACCACCTGCCCCCTGTTCCCACAATCTCTTCCTCATTGAAGCCCCCAGGAACTATGGCGCCACAGAAACTTGAGAAATCGGGCAGCCTGAAAGAGCGACCCAAGGACCGGCGGCGCAAGAACGCCTCCAAGACGAGCTCCGGCTACGGCAGCGCTTCCTCCGGCTCCGACGACAACGAACCACCGCCGGCCTTCAGTCCACACCTGCCCCCTACGGCCATCAAGGTCACCCACTCTCCTCCACCAGCCCCCTGCTAGATAGAAGGGGTTCCAGGAGTCGGTGGTGGAGAGCGTGGCCTCAGCCGTAACCTTGCGCGCTCGTCCACCCACCAAAGAGCACAGGAAGAGAGGCCACTGGCGTCGCCAGAGCGTCCCCGCCAATCCTCGCGAAGTCTACACCGGTCCCACTTTTTCACCCTCTAGAGCCACTTTGCGTTTTCTTCTCATCTTCTATTATTAGAGTCCGTCATTGGGCCAGGCACAAAAGAGCATGGAAGTTTGCAGAGGAGGTGTTGTATGCGCTGGAAAAGGAAGGCGTCCACCTGCCGCCCTTCCTCATCGCTCCTCTGGTACTGGTTGAGCTTTTGCTGTGACTCCCACATTATCCCCCCTTCCACACGCATGCACACATACACTACTAGCTCACACACACACATCCAGCCCAGTGCACATCAGCATAGGTGAATAGCTGCGCTCTCTCCCATGGAGCGTCGACGCTCCTCCATCTGGCGCTTCTGGCAATCACGACCAGCTAACACCCAGCAGCCCTCCAACCACCCACCAAGCACCCGTCGCAGATCCTCTCTCTTCGACCGCCTTCGCAGCTGGCGCCGTCGGCCTTCCTCCAATAACCAGCAACAGGCTGCCTCGGAGAGGGTGCCTGAGGAAGAGGAGGAGGGCCGGAGAAGCTCCCGATCCTTCCTGCGTCGTGTGAGCCAGAGTCTGCGACGGCCTTCGCGACCTGACGGGGAGGCGGGCGCCAACGGCACACCGCTCCTGCGACGATTCAGTCGTCGGCTCAGTCGAGCTAGACTGCCGCGTCCTGCCACTCAGGAGACTGCGGATAGAGTGAATGTTCACTTAGTTTATTGGCAAGCACAGACAAAGGCCAAGAGGAAACTGGACCAATAGCAGCTCTGCTTGAGGTGATGAGAGGTGATGAGTTGCAGGACAAGAACGCACGGCCTGTGAACGTGATCCAGTTGGCGCGGAACTTCGCTGTCGGCAATGCCCTTCAGGATCGACACCAGAGCCGCATCAACCTCAGCCCAGGTCTCCTCCACAACTTCTCTTTATCACCACCTCTTGGCATGCTGAGTCAGCTGTCGTTCAGTCAACTCTGGCCGCCTTGCTTCTCTAGAGAGCGATGAACTTTGCTGCCGCGTCCTTTGGGCTTGCCTAGCCGTCGTCTCTAGGCTTGGGGGTATGGGGAGGGGGGGGGGGGGCTGGTCCCAGTAGAGGGGGGATGGTGAGAGAAGCCTGGGGGGCATAAAACTCCCACGCCGCCAGCAACAGGGAAGTGTGCCTTGCCTGCGCCCGCGGTGTGTACGGCCTATATATACGCTAGTCCGTGGACGTCCCCATTTCTTTCGCGCACGAGCGAGCGAGTGAGACCCCCGGGGCGATGCTCGGAGAGGAAGGCTGGGCCTGGGAGGCACTCGTCTGGCTCTACGCCCTCGTCGTTGCCGCCGCCGTCTTCGCCACCTCCACCCTCTACCTCCGCATCGCCTACCGCTCTAAGAGCCTCCGACAAGCTCGGACAGCCCAGCTCACCGAGACTCTTCAAACAACTGAGCAGAGCCTAGAAGAGCTGCCAGTGAAGACGCCTCCACCAACTACTGAGGAGATCATCCAGACGACGGAGGAACAGCAGACAGGGAAGGTGGAAACGATGCTCCAGCGTCCGGTGGATGTGATGGTGGCGGGTGGTGTTGGTGGAGTGGCGCAGGCGCAGAGCTGGAGTCAACCGGTGGTGGCGCCGGAGGCAGTGGGGGCCTTCGTCCGCATCCACCGCTGTCCGGAGGAGGAGGAGGAGGCCCCGCCTCCCGACCCCAACGAGGCCCCTGTTGCAGAGCTGGTCCAAGATTTCCGGCCGCGCGTCGGCTCCCGCTCCGGCCCGCCCACGCCCGTCCGCAGTCCCATCAGTCCCGGTATTCTTTACTTACTATCCTATCATCATGCTCTAATGCTCATCTAACGGTTTGCCCCAATATACTCACCCTATCCTCAGCCTAGCCTTTCCTGTGCTTTTTGGCCCGTTGGTGAGTCCGGAGTGGCTCTCTTTGCGAATGGGGGACGGGCCATGAATTGGCCCAGAGTAGGTGGGATGGTGGTGGTACATGGTGGGCGGTGTTTTTTGGCCCGGACAGACACAATGGAAGCCCGTTACTATGTACACGGGGAGTGGGAAGAGCAGAGTCACTCCACCAAATGCCCATACCCACACTTCCAGTCCGAATTGCCCATGTCTGCTGAAACTACTGAACACCTGCGCCGAGCCATTACAGAGCCTATGGCAATGGCCCGCACCGTCTCTTTCCAAGGCTTCTTTTTTCACCATGCAGGTCCAGTTTTTTTTCACACGTTTGGCTGAATAGACTGAATCATTTCGAAATTTTCCTATCCTCCAGCAATGATTGAAAAAAGACAGAGAAGTAGGAGAAAAGGATAGGGGCAGGATTGTGGCTGGCCTTGGGCTAGGCGTGGCTGGCACCTGGGCAGTTGAGGGAGGCGGAGGGTTGAGGGATGGGAGGGGAGAGGCAGGGATGGGAGGGGGGCAGGAATGTGGAACAGTTGCAGACTTGTGGCCGGGGAAACAGGGCAGAGCTAGCCAAAGCCTTCCTCCCTCTCATCCACTGGCCTCAGAAGGAGGAGTAAATCTATTGCAGAGGAGCGAGCGCATCGAAGGAAGACTTCCGCCGGCGGCATCGCACAACTTGGTTCTTCCCTTTTTCACTTTCTTGCTTTTCTCCACTTTTTTTGCAAATAATAATCCATAGGGTCCATTGTTTACCATAGCGTATCTCCCGAGCTTAGCCTGAAAATAAGCTAGCCGAGTTATTCTAGTCCAATTGCTTTGAGATGGTTTATCTGGAACTCGGGGTCAAAGTCTTTGAGGGCTGACAGAAGTTTGGAGTTGGAGAATAGTGGAAAAGTAGAAGGGTGGGGAGTCTGAAAAGCGAAAATGTCAACAGCTGGGCGGTTAGGCGGGCCGGGTTGCGGGGTGTGTAAAATGCCGCAGCGAGGGAGTGGGTGGGAGTGGGGGGACAGAAGGAGGATGGAGAAAGGGGCGCCAAAAAGCGGACGGGTGCCAGCGACACCGCTTCAATAACCACCCACCCACCTTCTTCCCACCTTTATCCGCTCACCCATTGTCCTTCGCCTCTCCCCAGCTGCTCTCTGGCCAGTGCAACTTGGAGGAAGAGGCGTTTTGCAGGCAACAACGGGATGGGATCTCGAGCGGCCAACCCTTTCGTGGCCGCCGATCGAGCCAATCCCAGGTTTCCTCCTCCTCCTACGCACACAACCTTTCAAGAGGCGGCCCGGTGTGAGTGGACTCTGAGTGGCCCAGTCCACCCACACCTGGCCGACTCTCTTTGAGTCTTGGCAGATGAATCAGAGAACTTGAGAATGGGTTGAGAAGAGATGTAAGAGGGGTTTCGGAAGAATGTGGAGCTGGGGAGAAAAGAAGAAGTGTGTGGCTGTTGCAGCGCTACGAAGGTGACGGTGGCGCGCAGTGCGAGCTCCATCAAAGACGCCCTGCTTCGCTGGTGCCAGGCCAAGACGAAGGACTATCCCGTTCCCTCTTCCTGCTCTTCTTCACCATCCTTAGGAGCAGACAGATGTGGTTGCAGAACGTGAACATCACCAACTTCTCCTCCTCCTGGGCCAACGGGATGGCCTTCTGCGCCCTCCTCCACCACTTCCGCCCCGACGCCTTCGACTTCGCCGCCCTGGACCCCAAGAACCGCGCCTACAACCTCGAACTGGCCTTTCGCCTTGCCGAGTTACTACTACTCACTTCCCTCCCCTCTCATTCACAGAGCAGCTAATTGATGAGGAGAGAAAGAAAGAGGAGGAAGTAGATGATAGGAGATGATGCAGGGAACGGGCGGACATTTCCCCGCTGCTGGAGGTGGAGGATATGCTGCTGATGGGCGACAAGCCGGACTACAAATGCATCTTCACCCAGGTCCAGGCCTACTACAAGGCTTTCCGCGACGAGGACTAGGCCTAGGCCCCCATTTTTTCATTCTCTCCTTCTTACTCACTTTTGCTACCCGCCACTTCCTCTGAATGAACTAGGCACCCTTGCTTGGCTATGCCAGGCGCGCGATGTTTGTGAAGCAGACTCCCTATTCGCTTCTCCCTCCATATTCACTGCTGTCCTGCCCTGCTTTCCCTCGCCAACATCGCCAAAGGTGACTTGTCCAACTGCATCTGTTCAACAGCAGTTCCTCCTGTCCTCCACCATATATTCCCTGTCAATTCCTACTGTCCCTTCAGTATGCCTTTGTCATTGCTCTTGTTGCGTGGCTTATCATGCGTAAACTTTTCTCCCTCTTCAAGATATTGCTCCGGACGAATTTCTGGTCTTCGCTTTGTTTCGCCTGTAATGAGTAATATTTGTTGAACCCATGGTCTTTGATTACCTTTGTAGGAATATGCCTATTTAGCATCGGGTTTGCCAGTAGGACGTTTGATGTTACGATGCTAATTATTCTTCGCGCAACTCATAAGTTACGGAAACTACCCACCGATATGTTTCTGAAAAAAAATGGACTAATTTTTTGTTTTACTCCGATAAGCAAGTAATTTACACCAATAGTCCAATAATCACTGATAATAATCAAAAATATTCATCAATACGATTATTAAATTTTAAATATCTCCAATGCTACTTAGAATGCGACAAATAAAGTCTCTTTCTTGGATTTGATATTGGCCTCAATCTTCTCGCCAATCCAGCGCTCCATGAGTTCGGGAAATGAGTCCAGCATTTCTTCCCAAATCCGCTCCTTCTCCATCTGCAGCCAAATCAACTTGCAAATAATGTGGGCCACATTCGACTGTTGGTTGACACAGCAAGACTTTGTTTAGGGGCACCGGACTAAGAATGGTGCAAGAATGCATTACTTCGGATAGAATGGTGGGCGGGGGCTCAGATCCGGGGTGGGCGAGTTTGCGGTGCTCCAGTAGATCATCGCGGCGGCCGAAGCCCTGGTCGCAGGCAGAGCAGCGGAAGAGCTGACCCAGGCTGCGATGACGACCTGCAATCTGCCTCTTTTCCTTCTGCCCTTTGGCTTCTAGGACGCCGTCTAACAGACATGTGTCCGAAGTTTGTGCGCATTCACATGCTGCACCGAGCTTCCCACCCTCCGGAAGTTCACCTACGGTTTCATCGAATTTACCCAAAGGGCTGGAGAGGGACTAGAGAGGGTAATATGCCTGCTTGCCGCAAAGATTGCAGGGTACCCTGGTGGCTGGGCTAGGCGGCGATCTCTGCTGCTCCGACATAACTTCCGTTTTCTGCAATCCAGCCGAGAATGCGAGAAAGGCCGATAGGCTAGGTGCAGTGACTGGAGTGAGGGTCTCCATGTTGGGAGAAGGGGGAGCTGCAAGGGGGCTGGGGGATGATGTGGTGTGGTTCGGGCTGGCTTGCAAAGCAGTGGCCTCGTTTCTTTCCGGCGGAAGCGCGCCATTGAAGGCCTGGATCCGACGCAGGTAGTCCCGCAGGTCCTGAAAAACAAGTAAAGGAAAGCATTGTCTGCTCATGCCTTCGTTTAGGAGGCAAGGGGTGGAGAAGAAGCGGAACTGGAGCATTGTCGCGCGGCTGATATTGGTAGAAGCGATGGCGGCTGAGGAAGCAGTGCCGGCCCAGAGCGTCCAGTTCGGCGTCCAGAAAACTGAAGAAGACAAGGGGACAGATGAGAAGGGTGTAGGCAGGTAGGAAAGGTACTCGCAGTCGGGACAGGCGAAGAGGGGTCCGAGGTTGCCGATGTGAAAGACGAGGGCGTGACTGGCCACCGCAGCCTGGGCCACTGGCCGGCTGCAGTCCGGGCACATCACCTTCGCCTCCTGCTCCATTCTGGCCACAGATCCGCTTCCTGCTTCCTACTTCCGCCGTATAGGAGGAGAGGGAACTTGGATGAGGGCGAAATGGGGAGGCGGAATTGGAAACGTGGGGGAATGGAGAGCAGATGGAGAGAAGCAAGCTTTTGGGGATTAACTGCTTTGCTGCGCACACAATGGACAAGCGGGAATTATTTGGCGCCTACGGAACCCTAACAACCGACGGAAAACTTCAGCTTTTATGTGTGTAGACGCAAGTTAAGGCAGAGGCTAAGTTTTAGTGTAGCACAGTGGCTTAGAGGCATGGCTTGCATTGTTCATTCCATGTTTTTGTGGTGCTTAAGAATTTGTTTCAAACGTCCGCCAACTTCTAAGCTAAAAGCGTCCTGTTGCGCTCAAACAAAAGTGTCCATTAATTTCTGTGCACCTGGATGTTACTCTTTTTACTAACTCGCAGCTGACAAGGCCCCAATTACGCTGTTTCTAAAGAAGACTTCCTAGGCGAAACATTAATTCCCAAATAACCCATAATTGGGACCTTAATTAAAACTTGTCCCATGGACGTCATTGCCAAAAGAGCTACATTGCTGAAGTCACTAAAATATTATTCTATATTTACCCGTCCATCCGTTAAAATGTCGGATCTGCAAGGTGAATACCAACGGGTAAAACTCAAAACATGTCTAAACATTTAAAAAACAATTTGCACTTTTACCAGCGCCTCGAAGTAATCGAAGACTGGTGCGAAAGCCTTGGATACTTTGACACCTTTCCTCACGATTCTTCAAACGCTACAAACAACGGCAGCTTTTCGGCAGCGTTACAATCCTCTAATTTTCATTGTGCCATATTTTTAACGCAAAATTAAGCGAGCGCTGGTTCAACGAAACTCTTCCGCTGCTCCAACAAGGTGCACCGTCTTCTCTTCTCTTGCAGTGTCTACTTCATTCCCTTTCAGATCCTCCGTTCACCGACTATATCCCGATTTGGGCGGAGCGGTGCGCATACTCCTAAACCCATCCGTAGCTAATAATAAGAGCCTTGTCAAACTGCGCTAGGATGTGGCGCAGCACTCGGGAAGAGGGTGGCTGGAAACTGCTGTTGGCCTTTAGTCTGGGCGCTATCTGCCTCCTCCTCTACCAACTGGTGGGCCTGGACACCTACCGCCTCCTAGCCGTGCTTCTTATTCATTTCTCAGCCAGAGAGCCTATCCACTCCACTTTGCAGAGGGCCAAGAAGTTCTTCAGTCCCCTGCAGCCGGCGCTGGTGCTGGGGGACCTGCTGGGCATCCTCTGCCTCTACTACAGCTACCTGGCCTTCCACGCCTTCGACTATCGCTTTGACTTTTTCGTCATCAATCAGGCACCAGCTCTACTTCCTTCACACCTTTCTCTCTACAGGCTGATCCAAGCACCATAAAACACTCTCTTTGATCAACTGTAAAATGACTTCTAGTGGGTCTAGTGATTTTATTCCAATGGAAACATAAAATTTAAACTTTGATCTACTTTTACCTACATCAAAGTACAAATGTTATGCTCCCAGTGGAATAAAATTCCCAGATTCACTAGACGTCATTTTACAGCTGATCAAATTGAATGTTTCCTGGTGCTTGGATCACATTCTTCTGCTAGGCGTGCATCGACGAGAGCTTCCATCGCGCCGTGGTCCACGGGGTGTCGCTGCTGATGGTGGCCACTCTGGGCGTCCAGCTCCTCATGACCTTCGTCTGCTGGGACCGCATCCAGTCCATCCAGGCCCCGTTCAAGTAGCCGCTTTGCATTCCGCGTCTCCTCCTCCAGCAGCTCTGCTCCAGGTACCGACAGGTGTCCAAGGGCCGGCGCGCGGTGCTGCTCATGGGCCTGGCCTGGGGCCTGGCCGCAGTCCTGCCGCAGTGCGCCATCGCTCTCACCGACTTCTCCGTTGCTCAGAAGCTCCTCGCCTTTCCTTCCTCCCACTTCTAGCAGCCTGAGCAGGTGACCTATTCGGCGGAGCCGGGAGGCGGTGTGCTGAAGCTGGACAATGGCCTCAGCCGAGGCTTCAGTCTTTGCGTGGATCGTCAGAACCTCGTGTCTGCCGAGGCACACAATTGGAAGGTGGGACAGGGACATGAAGGGCTTGAACGGGAAGGCAGTAAGGAAGGCCTGTAGGAGAAGCTGGCGATGAGTCGCTACGGCTACCAGCACTGGGGCAGCCGAGTCCTCTGCCATCGCGGCATCGAGGACGGCACCATGCCGCTCAAATATGCCTCCGACACCGTCCCTCCACACTCCTTTCCTTTACCCAGGAGGAATGCCTTGGAGAGAGCTTCCAGCTGCTGATCCTGTCCACGGGGGTGCTGCTGGTGGTCTACCACCGGCGGCCGCGGGTGGAGGCCCTGCTCTCCCACTCGGAGAAGGAGGCCAAGCGGCGGGAGCAGGCCGTCACCCTCGCCATCGTCGTCGAAGTCGTCGTCGTCAGCGGCGCCTCCGTCTTCTATTCCTCTCTTCTACCCACCAGCCTGCCAATGAGGAGGCCAATTCGATTGCAGCTGGTGCAGCCGCTGGCGGAGTACCTGGACGTCCTGCTGGAGCCGCTCATCGGCCACATTTTCGCCAGCACCATCGTCGGTTGGGAAGCTTCACTGCTGAGAGGGAGTAAGAGAGGGGAGGGGGTTGGAGTGGTGAAGGTGACGGCCTATGTCTGCTCCTTCGGCATCCAGTACCTGGGCACCACGCTGCTGCACCTCATCACCTCCAGCCTCATGCGTCAGGAGTTCATGAAGTTCCCTGCCTTCCTCTTCTTCACCCCAGAGGTTGTGGGAATAAATATAAATTCAGTTACGAATGGCTGGCCAAGCTGGGAGTGAATTCAGTGCAGCGTCGAGCTCTCTTCCTCCTGGCCACGCTTTTCACTGCTTTCACCCTGCCCATCATCTTTATTTTCACTCTTTTCTAAACCGCTCTATCACTACTAGCTACTATTTTGATGTGGTCTTGTGATGTCTGTTACATTGTTTACGGTTGACCAGTGGCGTGGTTTTGGCTTGTTATATATTGTAGCCTTGGATCTCGTGCGCATGTGAAACATTCAAAGAGAAAAACTGGTATTTTTTAAAATTTTGTCCGGTAGGACACAATGCTTAAACAAAGCTAGTTTGAAGTGCTGCCAGAATCCCCTGAATCAGTGAGTCTTGAGGCCCATCCTTTCCCGCGCGCACCTTTCTGCAGACAGCTGAACCTTTTAACCTACTCCCAACAGCCACTCTCCCTCTTCTGCTAAAATGGTGGCTGAAAGCAAAAGCAATCTGCCCTGGGTGGAGAAGTATCGGCCGAAAGCCCTGGAGGACCTCGTCTCCCACAAGGATATCATCAACACTCGTTCTATATTTCTCCTCTTTCCATCCCACCCAGCACAAATATTCTCAGTGACAAAACTGATCAATGAGAAGCGTCTGCCTCATCTCCTCTTCTACGGACCGCCTGGGACCGGGAAGACAACCACCATCTTAGCTGCCGCCCGCCT
This sequence comes from Ptycholaimellus sp. GST1_10, assembly GCA_030248095.1. Taxonomy (NCBI): domain Eukaryota; kingdom Metazoa; phylum Nematoda; class Chromadorea; order Chromadorida; family Chromadoridae; genus Ptycholaimellus; species Ptycholaimellus sp. GST1_10. The sequence continues at coordinate 62,630 of JASANA010001242.1, forward strand.
CCTCTTCTCCCCCGACCAGCTGAGGACTCGCGTTCTCGAGGTTCCCGTCCATCAGCTTCCACCAACCTTCCAGCCATGACTGAGCCAAATATAGCTGAATGCGTCGGATGATCGGGGCATCGGCGTGGTGCGAGAGGAGATCCTCTCCTTCGCCTCCACCCAGGGCCTCAACTTCGCCGGCCGCGAGAGCCCTGAGACCTCCTTCAAGCTCGTCATCCTCGACGAGGCGGACGCCATGACCAAGGATGCACAGAATGCCCTACGCAGAGGTACAATATCTATCTCATCCTCTCAGCCTCCAGGCTGCCTGTGTCCAGTGATCGAGAAGTACACGTCGACGGTGCGCTTCTGTCTGATCGGGAACTACCTGTCCAAGATCATCCCCGCCCTCCAGTCCCGCTGCACTCGCTTCCGATTCCCGCCCCTCAGCACCAACCTTATGCTCCCCCGCCTCCGTCACGTCGCTCAGGCCGAAGGGTTTGCTCAGTCCCTTCCGTCCCAATCCCCCTTGAAGAATGGCCTGAAGAGCTCTTCAGGGTGAAGGTGACGGAGGGCGGGGAGAAGGCCTTGGTCCAGCTGTCCGAGGGCGACATGCGCCGCGTCCTCAACGTCCTCCAGGCCGCCGCCATGGCTTTCGGTGTTCCTGAGTCTGGGATGCAGAGTGGGCCATTAGAGAGATGGGGTTGGCAGAGGAGGTGAGCGAGGAGGCCGTCTACGCCTGCGTGGGTCACCCCCAGCGCAAGGACATCCGCCTCATCGCCGACGCCCTCCTCAACCTCAACGCTAAGGCAGCCACGGACAGTTGGACTCCTGCTCCCCATCTCTCGCTGGGCCTCTAAGAAGACGGAGAGTTGCAGAGATCAACGGAGTGCGTCTGGCGAAAGGCCTGGCTCTGGCGGACGTGGTAACCGAGCTGCACCAATTCCTGCACCGCCTTGAAATACCTGTCACTGTCAAGGTTGCCTCTCTGCCCCCATCCTTCGCATATCTGCCAATGTAAGCTCTTCATTCATGCGGCAGAGAAGTGAAGGAATGGATTTGGGCAGGGTGAGAGGTATGCAGGTGTATCTGGTGGAGGAGCTGGCGGAGCTGGAGGGGAGGCTGGTGGGCGGTGCGTCGGAGAAGCTGCAGCTGGCCGCTCTCGTCGCCGCTTTCCAGCTGGCGCGGGAGTTGTTGGAGGCCGAGGCCCCAGCAGATGACGATGATATTCCCATGGATTTGTAGCTCTTATTTGTCCACACACTGCTTCTTCATGTCTTCCTTGCTATCCTTGTAATTTTTGTGTGTGCGCAATCGGAAAGGCTTGAGCGAAATGGCAACAAGGAGATTTGGCAAAAATGCAGTTTATATTTAACAGGCTCTCTATGCTTTAGTATTGTTTCTACTCGCCAAAGATAGCTGAAAACAGCGTCCTTGCAGGTATTTGGGGGCAATGGCAGTGCATAATGGAAAATATCCGTGATTGGCTGAAATAGCAAAAAACTGATGAAATAATTGAAGTAAATAGCCCGCGCGAATAGCTTTCGACGAGAAAAGAAAGACGCATGCTGCTTCTATTCTCTTTGATAGCTGAACAGCTGCGAAGACCCAGTTACAAAACATTATCGGCTGACACCTAGTTTCCCCCCATGGGATTCCCCCCCCCCCCCCCAAGCAATAACCCCCCCCCCCCTCATGAAAGTCCCCCCCCCCTAGAAAGTCCCCCCCCCCCTTTTCACCCACACACCTTGCCCTAACTCGTCCCCTAGTTGATACGGCAGTCTAAATAGGGAAATTTGTGTCTTGGGGGGGGGGGGGTGACTAGGCGTCAAAACTCTTGGGGGGGGGGGGGGGGGGGAACTAGGCGTCGAAATCGACGACTAGTTCCCCCTCCCCCCCAAGACACAATTTCACCTATTTTCACCTAGTTTTACTGCTGACTGAGCCGTATCAACTAGGGGACGAGTTAGCGCAGGGTATGTGTGGTAGGTAAAATCTTGGGGGGGGAAGCTTCATGGGGGGGGGAACTTTCTAGGGGGGGAATCCCATGGGGGGGAAACTAGGTGTCAGCCACATTATCTTTGGAGTCCTCTCTGCTCTACATGCCCATAAGACGAACGAATAGATTCCTAAGCTCATTACCAGTGTGGCTTATATTCAGTCTTTCATTATACAGTAGTTGGAATTTATTGCGGCGGAAAGGTCGTAACAGTGATCTCACAACTTTGCGTTTGCGTCATTTCTTTCACGTCCCCACGTCATCGTTAACAAGAAATCAATCTGCAAAGGATTAGATCCTGGTCTCGCTTGAAGTGTGGCATACATGTATAATGGCCGTTCTGTGACCTTTAAAATACTTGCTGTCATTTCTAGCAGACAGTTTGGACATCAATCGCAGCGGTAAAGACGATGAAAAGACGTCATACGCCTGTCTTCTTCATTCTCACCTTTTTCTTTGCTCCCATCGCCTTGTCTGGCCCGAGCGGTACTTGCCAATCTTTATTTATGACTTTCTGTCCATAGATTTTTCGGATTGAAGGCCTGCGATGTGCGGAAGGAGAGATTGAAAGCTTACGGGAGATGTGCGGATTGGCGATGATGCTTCTTCAATCAAGCCCCTGCCCCAATGGCTTTGCTAGGTCTCTTTTCAACCACCATTAAGGCCAAAGAATGTGCCTGTGGAATGTTAAAGAATCCGCCACCTCCTCCTAGGCTAACTGGTCCTTGTAAAATATGCTATGAACAATTCAGCATAGCATATATAATCAAAGCCAAAGCTACATCCGTGGCTAGTTGCTAGCTAAGCTACCTGTTTTGTTCAGTAATTTATAACCAGCTGCCGCTTGCCTTATGAGCAGTGAGGGGAGTTGAGGAAGAAATGTAAATGCTGGGTGGACAGAAAACGCTGCGTCTCAATCTGGGAGCCACTAGGCTTCGGCTCCGATGGACGGCCGAAAATCTGCCCCTGCACTTCGCTTCCCAGCAACCACACTGACACCTTGTTCTATTAGCTATTTTATGCTAGTGATGAAATTATGCATTACTGGACGCATGCTGAAAGCTATCCAAGTCGACAACGTCTGTGGAATTTGAAATTACTAGCACCAATAAAGAATGAAATACTGGACAAATCAATCATTGAAAATCAATTAACAGCCATGACATCTGCAATCGTTTTGATGTACAGTGGTTTCGCAACTGCAGCTAATCATACTCCTGCTTGTTGCCCCTTTCACAAAGCGCCTTTTAGGTTTAAACGGGCATTTTGTTTGACCAGAATAAAGTCAAGTTGAAAAAATGCTTTGTGATAGTTAGTTTTGTAAAACTGTTTATGTTTACGTATCACAAATGAAAATAGAATGTTTCCTAATGGCGATAATCTAATAAATGAGCATGGAAGACATTGGGATGTGATGGAGGCAGTGGGCTGAACGCAACTGTTGGCCGCTGACAAACAGGTCAGCCACATCTGCCCACAATCTTCATCCGTCTGTCAACAGATCGGCTCTGCCAAACACTGGCGCGATGCAGCTGACGTTCAGTTTGCTGGCACTGCTTTTGGATGCTGTTACTGGACAGTTCTCGCTGAACTGGGGCAGCGGGGAGCAAAGCGCCAATTGCCCCATTTGGAGCCCCTTTGGACCCTGCGTTTGGCTAAAGTCCTCCCGTCTCAAAGCACCATACGCCGAGAGGTTTCTCTGCATTTTGCGCGACTTTCTTTCTAGTTTTTCGCCAGCGAGTGGTAGTAAACAGCAGAGGCTGAATCACAGCATACTGGAAATAGGAAATAGGTACAAGAGTGGCGGGAAAAGTTCTATTCTTCTAAATTCTATTCTTCTTAGAAGAGTGGAGTTCTATTCTTTTTACTTTTTCCTTTTGGCTCTAATTTGGAAATTATATTAGTATATCGTACTTACGAGATTGGCAATTTAAAAACAAATGCTAATAGCTAAAATAAATGTAATTAAATTTATAATTCAAAATTAAATGTTGAAAATTATTAAGTGTGAATTTTCATTCAATTGAGCTCAAATTCGCAAGAGTCTTCATGGTGCTGATGTCATAGACAAATTAAAAACGGGTAATTATTTCTGAAAATTAATTAATCTTAAACATTTAAAATAAATTGTTGAAAATAGGTAAATGAGTGAATTCTCAACCGTTTATCACAAATATCCCGAATATCACTGGATACTCTTAATCTTCAGTGGCAATTTTTCCATAATACTTGGCACAAAACTGATTTGAAAGCGGGCCGCAAAACATTTGGCGATAGCCGACATTACTTGTTGGAATTGACATATCATAAATTATTGGCCTAAATATGGGTAACCCAAAAACTGACCAAAGCTGTGCATGAATTTTCAAGCGGGTGAATAGTAAGTTTTCCTTATTTCAGCTGGGGTAGGCGTTACCGTGAGCAGCTGAGTCCGCAGTGCTTCCGCCACCCTTTCTTCACTGGCTTTGAATCCGACTATGGCAGTAGCCTTGATGCCCTACACCACTTCTTCCAGGCACCCATCTCACCCTCTCTGCTCATTGACTTCATGCAGCACTAAACAGGAGAGCGTGGCCTCGGAGCGTCCCTGCGGCCAGTGTGCCTATCGTCAGTCCTGCGGCCTGGGTCGCTGCCACAAAAGGTTCTCTTTTCCAAGCCTCTGAGCTCAGCAAAGGCGGTTAGTTTGAAGACCGCTGAGGGACGGGCCCGAGAACCCCGTCTGGGTGGCCGATCAGTTGTGCACCGCCGATGACCTAGGAGGCTCCTCCCAGGCTTGCCTTTTTTCACTCCAAACCAAAGACCTTCGAAATACGAGCCCATCACAGGAGGTGACGTGCAAGCTAAGTAGCAGCCGCTGCGATGCAGTGATGGGTCCTGAGGGCTTATCTAAGAGTGCGGAGGGAGTTTTCGCGCCCTTCTTCATGCGCTGTCGGAGCATCCAGTGCGTAGTCTTTCCCTCAACCAGAGTAGGCTGGGCCAGGCTGCTCTTTATGCCCTCCCACTGGCCTTGGATGCCCATCTCTCCCTCCACCCCTTCATCTTTGCCCTGCCTGCCTGTGCCCGTCTTCAGTGCTCACTTTCAAAAGTGGCCACCAAAGAGGGGCGCCTTAGAAAGGTGGCGGTGGGAGGCTCTGAATCAGTGCCGCCAATGCGTCAAGGCTGAGCTGCCCCTCTCCCCTTTTTTTGCCGTCCTCTAGTCCTGCTCTCCTTGGAGAGAGAAAGAGAGAAATTGAAGAGGCGGTGAGGTGGGTGAGTGTCGCTGCTGCTGCTTCCCGTACGAGCCGGATGCGCTGGGCGCTAAGTGCCTGCTGCGTCGCTGATTGCCTGCGCCTTGCCCCCTCCCACAAACTCATCTGATTACAGCCCCCCCTCGTCCTCACTAATCATTTCACGCAAAGATCGGAGAAGAGGCAATTGCGCTGCCTCCTATATTTCGCTTTGAAGCCTTTTCGAATGCCAAAAACGAGGCCAAACAGGCATCAGCAGGTTTGGCACGAGCAACAGCTTGAAATAGAAGAAACCAGCCAAAACAGCAAAGATGGCTGGCAATGATTAAAGGGACGCAATAAGACGTCCACATGGGCCCAGTAAGGGGGGCTGGGTTAGAGCACACTGAGTGAAGGGTTTGCAAAGGAGGGGCGGAAGATGATGGGATGAGGGAATGGCGGGGGCGCAGGAGAGGATGCGGTGAGGGAGGTAGGGAACACGTTCTCTCAGCGGCATGCAGGGCGCGTTCCTCCGGACGTTCTCCACCCATTCCGTCCGCCCTCCCTCCATTCCCCCCTCTCCAAAAGGCTCTGACGAATCAAGGCCCTCCCCCCATCACCCTTCTATACACCCTATTCTGCAGCCCCTGTGCCCATTCACATCCTACTCATCCTTCCATACCACACCAGCGCTGGCTCTTCTCGCCCGCTAAAAGAGCGAAAAATCTGCCCCTTTCCCTTCCACTTTTCCAGAGCAGACAGTTTGTCGGCGACAGCTTTTTGACGGGCCATTGGGAGGAGTGGCACTTTGTGGGCTGGGAAATGGTGCCAGCAGCTGGGGCAGGGGCTGTGTGTGCTCGCTGGATTGGCTAAGAGCAGAGGGGGATGGTGCATTGTCGAAGTTTTGGCATGAGTAAAAAGGCGGGGTGCGGGTGCGGTGTTGGAGGAACAGGTTTCAGCATCGCTACGCCCAAGACCCCTTTCTTCGCTGGGCCCCTCACTCCCACACGCAGGAGGTAGGCAGTACGCCCTCCCCTCCCCTACTCGGCCTTGGTGTGCACCACCCCTCCAGTCCTCTCTCTCTCTCTTTACGCACTTGCCACCATTGAGGCGGACCATTCGACGCCCATTAGCTCGCCACCCTCTTCCCAACCTCCCCAACCACCACCACCCGACCTAGTGAGCGAGAAAGACTTACCTGGCCTCCTCTGGCCAGGGACTGTGCCTAATGTCCACTCTGGCCTAGTTCGCCGGGACATCGTCTTCTTGGCAAAGGGGACATTTCTTCTTTCACTGCTATTCACTTGGGCAGTTGGCGCAAAGATTTCGGCCCTTCGCAGTCTGTATTTTGACCTTTCGTACAAAGAATAAGAGGAAGTTCATGCAGTGACCATGGCCTTGTCTAGTGGGGAGCGGTTAAATGCATGCGGTGGCTGATTGAACAGTTCCCACCCGCCGGATGTCAGACTGTTGCCGCACCCCAATTTTTTTACCCAATCCAATTATCTTCCTATTTTATTCGGCCTCCTTTCTGCGCCACTAACTTAGCGCCTGTCTATAGTTCAAGGGAAGGAGAGAAAGTGAAACCCCGTCAAAACATTTCATCCAGAGACCCCCCAGCGGATTTCAATGACTCTCTCCGCCTCTTGACCAAGGAGCGTGGCGCATAGTTGCAGTGGCGCGGAGACCAGTTGAAGGAGACAAGTGGGTGGGTTTGCAGAGTGAAGTGGAATGTGAGGAGGTGCGGGGAGGAAGGGTGAGGATGATGTTCTGCCAAGTGCGGCTGCGCAGCTGCTGCTGCTGCTCTCTGCCCGTTGCCACCGTCCTCACGCTCATCTATCTTTTTGTACCCCTTCTGCTCCTGGCCTTAGATCCAACTATGGAAAGACGTTTGAAGCTTTTCTTCGCAGTCTCCATGGGCCTGGCTGCCTGGAGTCTGAGCAAAACGGTGGCGGCTGGCGGCAGCGAGCTGGAGATGTACCAGCGCTGCGACAACGAAGCTGCTCAGGGACAGTGTAAATATTGCTTTAATTTCGGACCTCAGAAACCCATAGCAAGCCCACAGACGATGGGTTCAGTTTCTTTAGCACAAGCGTTGCTACAAATTTATCATCTGATCAAAAATTGTATTTTTATCCTCAGTATGAAAAGTTGATGAATGGCTGCAGCCTATGAGTACCGTGACCCAAATAGTGGGCGTGTGGTGGTGAAGGATGTCAGCTCCACGCCCTACTTCTGCTCCCTTGGCCTCTATTGGGAGGAGCTCAAACTTTCTGCTGTCCGTAAGCGCACTTTTTTTAAATTTTCTTCCTAATCATTGCTCTAAATTATTATATCCCTAAACCTTCATTTTATATTCTGCATATTTGCAAACTTAAATAAAATTCCTAAAATCTCTATAATAATTGTGTTTTGAAGAGCATGAATTCATTTTCAGCTCGCTTTCCGGTGCTAATCGTGGACATTCTGCTCTGGGGTCTCACTGTGGTCACCAGCGTTATCGCTTTTGTCGGCTTCTGTGCGGTTCTATCTTTTTCCAACATTCATTCTTCCTTTACCTATAGTTAGAATATAGCATTATTCTAAAAAAATCAAATATGAGACTCACAATGTGAGCTGATGATTACAGAGAAATGAGTGGCTCTTCCTGCCGCTGGCGGTTCTGCTGGGCATCGACATCATCGCCGGCCTCATCTCCGTCATCATCATCTTCGTCTACTCCTACGTCCTTTCACAGCTCTATTCCCCCCTTGCCCATTCCCAGTGCCCAAATTTTTCCAGGGCTCACTTATTCGCATCGCCATCGGCATCTTCTTCCTTGGCGTCAACATCTTCCACGTTCCTTCTATTCTTTCACCCATTCCCCCCCCCCTTCCATCATGCCAGCCTCATTTGAGATATCCCTGATCCTGGTTCTGGTAGCCATGATCCAGTACCTCTACGATCGCCGCCGCGGCATCGTTGAAGCACCTCCGGTTGGCTTCCTTTCTGCTTGCAAACCCTTTGCTCCACCCTCACTCAGTCACAACCAGTTTTCGCGCGCCATTGCTCATCAACTGAGCAAAGTTTGCCAACTGCTTTGTAGGCGGAGAAATGGGTGGTGAACAACCAGGCGGCCTACCCAACGCTTCCCTCCACCTACGCATACCACAACGGCGGCGCCTCCCCGCCCAGTCGACGCGACGGTTTCTACCAGCCGCATCCCGCCTCACGACAGACCTCCGGCCAGCCCATCTACCCCACCTACGACCCGCGCTATCAGTGATCCCCACACTACCTATGCAAATCTTTGATGGATATGGTGCCATGGCTAGATCTATTCTCTTTCTCTTCAGAATTGCACTGCCCGCAGCGTTGACTGGCACTTTGCTGGCCAAGATTGGAAAATGATATTTCTCACTCTTCAAAGCTTTACGGGGTCAAATCCCCAGTTAGAGAACAAGGATGCAAGAGGATCAGTGGAAGAACAAAGGCATATAGCAAAGGCGCACTTGACATTTGGACATTTCGACAAATGTGTGGGAGAGATAGTTCTAGTGAGTAAAAGGGAGTGGAATTGCGGATGGGGGCGGCGGCTGTTGGCTTGAGCTAAGGCCAGCATCATGTTGAGTATATGTTTGGTCGGTGCCCAATCGCTCCATCATGACTTCTAGCTCCGCCAGATTTCTCCTAAGATCAACTTATTTTCGCAAAATACTGCCTATGAACAATTTACACGGATTTGATGAATATTTAAAAAAATTTTGAGCCGATTATGAGAGCAGAGCAGATCATGAGCGTATTATTTGAATTTGAATTTTTTTTTAAATTTGAGCAATTTGAAAGGTAATTCATGAAGATAGGCATCGTCACAATTTTAAGGGAAGCAAAGAAAACCGAAGCTTCTGCCGCAGGAATTCAGCAGAGGCAGCCTCCAGGTAGGGATCCATGAATAGCGGCGTGGAAGGCGGTCGAATTGGGGGACTCACTGCTTCCGTCTGAGCCCCTCGCGCCATTTCCGCCCTTTTCTCCGTCTCCACGCCCAACTCCTTCCATTTCTCTTGCTCCTCCAAGATTCCTTTCACTTCTGCCCCCTTCCACACCCAAGCTTTCCCCGGCAACCTTGACAGCCTGAGTCGGCGGGGACGGGAGGGCGAGGCTGGAGTCGTTTTGGTCCTGCTCCTTGGCGACAGGCTCCAGTGATAGGTTGAGGGAGCCGAGGGAGGCCTGGCTGAGGTCGATGAGGTCGTAGAGGCCGCTCAGTCTTCGTTGGCTGCTAGGCAGTGGGAGGCTCAGGAAGCCCATCACCCTATCGCCTGTGGTTGCTTCAGTTGGACTGGAGGGAAAGGAGGAAAGAGGGCAGGAAAGGGACCTTTGAGAGGACAGACGTGCCAGAGCTTGAGCACGATGCTGCGCCGTCCGGGCTCCAGACGCAGACGGGTGGTCCAGTCCCAGACTGGGTCGGTGGAGACGGGGACGACGGGGGAGCGGACCACGCCCTCCCAGCCGCGGTAGCTCACGTAGGTGCTGGGCGCCACGGCCTTGCCCCTGTATACCCGAGCTACTAGGCATCAGGGTCCTGGCTGGTGAAAACGGCCTACGAGTCGTCCTTGACGCGGGTGATGTTGTGCGCGGAGTGGACGGTGAGGAAGTAGGTCATCTCTGGGCTACGCTCCGATGCCATACCAACTGGGGCGCTGGTTTTTTCTCGATCGATGCTCGGCTGGGATCTGGTGCGTCTAAAGTAGCACCATACTCCCCTGTCAAGCCCGCCAATGCCAGAGTAGCAGAATGGACTTCATAGGGGAGGAGGCGGCGGCGGGCTGCGGCTCCAGAGTCTGGCTGAGTCCGAATGTGAAGGTGGAGTTGTGGCCGTCTGGAGGAGCCTGGGGCTCTGGGGACGCCGGCGGCGGCAGCGGGCGATCATCGGCTTCAGTCTGACAGCCGGAGGAGGCACGCGGCGGGCTCTCCATCTGATTCACTGGCCTCGGGGGTGCCCTCAAAACGCCATACCCAATCCTAACATCCAAAGATTGAAGATGCGAAGTGGAAGAACCGAGGCGATAGGAGGAGATCGGGCTCCGGCGGCGGTGTTGAGGAGTCGTAGGTGGGCCGAAAGGAGGTGCGAGCGGAGCGGTGCGGCGAGAACGGATCCTCCTCGTCCAGGCGGGTAGGCGGGGACGGCCGGCGCTGGCTGGGCAGAGCTCGAATGTGGCGGTCGATGGAGGGGGCTGGAATGGAGGCTGGGAGAGTGCGACGTCGCTCGGGCGGCTGTGAGTCGGCGCCGCGAGCCTCTAGGAGGTCCGTGAAGGCGGTGTTGCGGGAGCCGAGCTGGAGGGTGAGCTGGAGCTGGCCGCGGCTGCCGCTCCACTCCCCCACGCCCTCCACGGTGGCCATGGCCTCCAGGCTGAACGGCAGTTCCAGGAGACCGCTCAGGGCCAGCTGGCAGCGCCCGATCTGACGCATCTGAGTGGAAAGGAGTTGGTGAGTGGGGGGAGGAAGGAGGGGCGAAAGGATATACGATGGGCTTGCCGTCGGTGTCGCTGCTCTGGTGATAGAGGCGGAGCCATAGGGAGGAACCCGACCAGAGGCGATAGAGACGCTCTGTGAGCTTCACCAGCGCCACCCGCCGGTGGTTAAAGTGGACCACTGGAAGACCACAGCCTGCGTGGCCTGGGACAGGGAAGGGAGGAATGAGAGGACCGGTAGGCAGCGTGGTCTTGGCGTGGACCTTGACGCGCTTCTTCAGTGTTTCCGAATCGCTCTCCAGGCTGGGGAACTGATACTCCAGCACCAGGTTCCTGCCAAGCCACATCGAGGTCTTGCCAGGAAGAGAAAGAGATACTAGGCTGACCCCCGCTCGCGAGGACTGCGATGCTTGGCGGCCACCTGCTTGGCGAGGGTCGGGGGACAGCGCTCCCAATAGAGCCTGTCGATGACCACCCGCACAAATGTCACCTGCCCAGCCATCCCCTGTCCCATCCCAGAGAGCAGGCTGGCAGTAGGAACCTGTGAGAGTAGCTGAAGCGTGGCGGCCTCCAGCTGCTGCTGCTCCTCAGAGCGGCTGGCAGGGCGCTCCTGCAGGGAGAGGTTGGACTTGGCAGGGCTGTTGGGCCGCCCGTCCAGATGGTCGCCGGCGGGCAGCAGACGCTGGAGCTCTCGCACCCGCTCCAGGAGAGCATCAATTTTGGCGTCCGAGACGGACATTGGGAGAGTAATGCTAGATGGGGCGGAAGCTTTGAGCTGCTGGGGGAATGTGGGAGAGGGGGCGGGTGGGAGTTCGAACCTCCCGCAGCACCTTCTGCACTTGCTTGACACGAGCGCAGCCTCTGTCATGGCACTGAAGTACGGTAGATCTGCGACTCTTGAAAGGCCACCTGGCTTCGTTTCAAGGTATTGGGTTAAACGACGTTTCAGACTTTGAGAACGACAACACGGGGCGTGGCATTTTTGCTGTCCTGTTTTACATGCAAGCATTTGAAATGCCGTGCTTGAGCACAATTTTTGCTCCTGAGTAATGCTAAGCATTGCAATCTTTACTTAACTTTACCATAGGGTTTTCTCTTACCATTGTGGGCGCAACGAAAAGGGAAAAAAGAGTTGCGCTCATAACTGTTGCTGTGCTGCTGGCCAAAATTCTAGTTGGACACGAAACTTAATGGTCTTTAGGACATGTACAGCCACCCTCAGGGCCTTCAAAAAAGTTGGAAGAGATTGCCTAAAGACCATCATTGATGTTCCGAAAGCATGCATTGAGCTGCACTATCTACCAGTTGTTTCAAAACCTTTCACTTTGCAAGGTGATAGCCAATGAATCGATAGCAGTCGCCGCGACTAAAGCACTATCACCTCTGCCAGCTACTTGGCTGCTAATCTATTGATAACTAATTAATGCACTTCAGTATATATACAGCCATCCACAGGGCCTTCAAAATTTGGACGAGATTGTCTACAGAACAGTCAATCAGTTCTTCAGTTCAGTTGCAGCACAAGTCTGGGCAAAAGGTATGTGTAAAAGTGATTAAC
>JASANA010001243.1:0-60934 GCA_030248095.1 Ptycholaimellus sp. GST1_10
AAAAACACTGAAGCGGAGATTCACAATTTCAGTAATGAGATTCCAAGAGCTACTATAAGTCATTTAACAGCCAATCAAAGTGAGCAACTCCAGTTAGTTGGATAGTGGGCCAGTAGAAGAAGAGGTGGTTGGGCACAGGGCTTCGAAGGCGGGTGCGGTCGGTGCGGTGGGAGGCAGCGGGAGGCGGAGTGGCGTGCTCGGAGTTCCGACTGGAGGAGGAGGATGAGTGTGGGGTGGGGGAGTGTCCGGTGGACTGCCAGGTGACGCCGTGGGGAAGCTGGAGCGGATGCAGTCGCAGCTGCGGTGGAGGACTCAGCTTTCGGGAGCGCTTCAAGATTCGCGAAGCCAGCAACGGAGGGCGGCCCTGCGCTGAGGATGTGTTGCAGGAGCAGCAGGTTGCTTGTCCTCAGGGAATGAGACATTATATTGCAACCAAATGAAACATAACCCCACCCCACCCCATTTTACTGCCCAACTGAATTTTTGAAAAAGTGCCAATTAAAAATGTTTTAAAACATAGCCATTTCGCGACAAACGAAAAACCAACCAGCTGCAGAGGTGTTGATATGTTAGCAGGGAGAAAATGTGAAGAATGCTGAGATAGTATTTAGGAGTGCGGGCGAGAAGGATGTCCCGTGAACTGTGAACTAACGGAATGGGCGCCCTGGGGCGGGTGCAGTGCCAGCTGTGGCTCCGGCCTGCAGCGAAGTCGCCGCTCCATAGCTGTGGAGGCCAGCGATGGGGGGCTCAGCTGCGAATCACTGGGGAGTCTGGCAAGGGAGCGGCCCTGTCCCCTCCTACCCAGCTGTGCTCGCGACTGCCAGCTCAGTGCCTGGAGCCTCTGGTCTCTTTTTCTTCTCTATCTCTTCCCATTCTTCTGCTCCAAAAGGCTTCGTATCGGAACCTGCTCTTTCACCCAGCTCCACACCGTAACAAAGGCTGTGCAGGTCGTCCTGCTCGGCCAGCTGCTCTGAAGGCAGGTCGGATCGGCGTCGAATTGTGGTGGCGGAGGCGGTGGACGGCGGCCTGGCCTGCGATGTCTTCCCACTGGAGGAGCGCCAGCTGTGCCAGGCTGATCTGGCCTGCGCCGACCTCTGCAAGCCCACCATCTGGTCCCCCTGGTCTCTTCCCCTCCATCCTCTAGGCAGGCGGCCCTCATCCTTCCCCAGCTGGTTCAAGGAGTGAGTGCACGGCCAGCTGCGGCAGTGGTGGTGTGGAAAGGCGGGTACGAGGGCTGCTGCGGGCGGCTGGGGCCCCGGCGTCAGCCTGTGAAGGTCTGGCAGAGTCTGAGGAGAGGGCGTGCGCTGGGAGTTTACCAGCCTGCCCCAGCCTCTGCAGCCAGCCGGAGTGGAGTGTCTGGAGCCCTTGTAGCAGCACCTGCGGCCCTGGTCCCTGCCTTCCTTTCCTAGACCCTAAAGGTGAACAGTGAGAGCAGGCCAGCGACGACGAGAGAGGGATTCGGTGAGGGTGGATGCGGAGGGGCGGCTGAGTTGCGAGCAGGGGGAGATGGAGGAGCAGTTGGCGGATTGCCAGGAGGCCGGCTGCCCGCCCCAAGACTGCAGCTACGGGGACTGGGCTGATTGGGAGTCCTGCAGCGCCTCTTGCAACGGCGGCCTGTGGCCTCAGCTTTTCCTTGCGTTAGGAGGGAGTAGGAAAGAAATTGGCAGGCAAACTCGCCGACGCTGGGTCTCCAGAGAGGCTGCCTGGGGCGGTGCGCCCTGTCTGGAGTCTGAGCTGGTGGAGGAGACGGCCTGCAATGGGGAAGCTTGCTCCAGCGACTGCCAGCTGACGGTAGGCATGCCATCGATATGGATCCTGTGAGCAAGGCAGGGGCTGTGCAGGTGTGGAGTCCCTGGGGCCTGTGCAGTTCCAGCTGTGGTCAGGGGGAGCAGTCTAGGGCCAGAGGTCAATCCGCTAGCCTTCCTCTTATTCTCAGCAGCTAAAGAAAGACGGCTGCAGATATAGTGGCAGAGGAAAGCGGGAACGGTGTGGCCTGTACCAGTCAAGCATTGGAGGAGCGGCGGGTTTGCTTGGGCAACGCCGCCTGTCCTGTGGACTGTCGCTACGGGCCCTGGCAGGAATTGGAATGCTCCGTCACTTGTGGCAGCGGCATTCAGGTTCTACTCCTTTCATTCTGGATTCATTTAACATTATGATTGATTCTTTTTTATCCATCAATCAGGGGAGAAACGGAACAGCATGAGTGGTTCTATGAGGAAAATTCAATGAAAATGGTTTCCGCAAATAATTCGTGGCCTTCGCTCAGTATGATGATAGAAAGGCGATGGGGAGCAAATTGAGCAGGCTCGAGTGCGAGACATCGTGGTGGCGGATGCCAACGGTGGCGTGCCTTGCCGAGAAGAGGCCATGATTCAGGTGAGGAGAGTTTATGGTTTGAGCCTGGACTAAGGTAAGGAGCAAAGAGGCTATGCCAGGCACGCTCATGCCAGCGGGCAGGCTGCCCTGATGCGGACGGCTTGGTGAACCCCATCGAGAGCCCTGACGGCCTCTGCTTCTGGCAGTGGATGGCCTGGAGTGCTTGCTCCGCCTCCTGCGATGGGGGGACTCGCATTGCCCGGTCCAATCCTCCGTCATTCGCCTATGCCAATAGAAATTGAGTAGATTTGCTTCCCAGGGCTCGTAGAAGCCAGCAAACGGCGCGAGAGCTGGCCTGCACAGAGCTGGAGCTGGTGCGACGGGAGGAGCGCTGCAACATCGCCCCCTGTGGCGATGGCGGTCTTTGCATCCGGGCCTGGGCCCAGTGGTCCCCTTGCTCTGTGTACTTCCTTTCTTTCAATCCTCACTCAAAATGTATCTTTAGAAGAAAGAAATAACTAGTCTTTCTTTTCCTCTGCTCGCTCACTTAACCCAACTCAGCTGCAGCCTGGTATTGGCAGAAGCTGGTAGGAGGATGGGCAGATTTGCAGAAGCTGCGGCGGAGGCGGAACTCGACGGCGAGTGGTGGAAAGCGCATCGGAGTCGTGCGGGGAAGATACGCAATGGGTGGAGGAGGCAGAGTGCGGGGCTTCCGTGGCCTGTGCCTGCCAGGTGCTTGCCTGGACGGCCTGGGAGCCTTGCTCTGCCACCTGCGGCCAGGCTTGGCGCTCCCGGACTGCTTCGGGTAATTTCAATTCACTTTTCACTGCAGATAGAGGGAGGTGCTAGTAGTTTTTATGTTTATTGCAAAAGTTGAACGACAAATCGAAATGTTGGGCTGACGTTACGAACCCCCCCTAAGAATATGCCCCCCCCAAGATTTAAATTTTTTTTTATTGGCTCTTCTCTGTACATATCTCGAAATTTAAACTCAAGGAATTTTCATGTAGATGATAAAATACCTACTTTTTTTGAAACATAGTTAGTCTATACCGAGTTTGTCATGTTACTAGTTAGTCTATACCGCTATATAGGGCGTAGCCAACACAAAAACTAAAAGGCTCGTCCTTTGACTGTGGCAGTACCTACTAGTTAGTCCTTACCGAGTTGACCACAAAACTTGTTGAAAACATCAATGAACTCGGTATAGAGTAACTAGTAGGTACTGCCACAGTCATGACCTTGTCAAGGACGAGCATGCGTCTAAGCTTTTGAGTTGGAATCTTGAAAGGTACTCCTGGTAGGGGACAGGCCCCTACTCCTTGTAGGCATGCGCCCGCCATCCGGTATGGACTAACTAAAAAAGTAGGTATTTAATCATCTACATGAAAATTCCTTGAGTTTAAATTTCGAGATATGTAAATAGAAGTATTATAAGCCAATAAAAAAATTTTCACATCTTGGGGGGGCATATTCTTGAGGGGGGGGGGCAAATTGATTAGGGGGGGGGGCAAAATCGATTAGGGGGGGCATATTCTTGGGGGGGGGGCAAATTCTGGGGGGGGGGGTTCGTAACATCAGCCAAATGTTGAGTTTTCTATAATTAATTCTTTTATAAATTTTGAATGCAGATTGCTGCTACTTTTTTGAAAAATATTTTTTGCATAGTTTTATTTTTTAGTCGTTTTTGCTCAAGCTCTAGTTTTGGATGGCTAAACCCTGGTAGAGAGGGAAAAAGGGTGAGGTTGCCAGAAAGGAGTGGAAATTGCGGGAACGAACTGCCAACGGAGATGGAGGAGTGCAGGCTGGGCAGTTGTCTGGACCCAGACGCGAGCCTATGCGGAGACGGGGAATTTCGATGTCTGCAAAACCTCAGTCTCTTCCCCACATGATTTTCTGCTAAGGCTAACTGGCGCCAAAACGTTTGGCAGACTGCATTAGCACGGCGCTGGTGTGTGATGGTAATTGGGACTGCTCTGAGGGGGAGGACGAGGCTAATTGCATCGACTTGCCACAAGGCAATGGCACCTTCAATCCCTACGGTCAGTTTCCTCCATTTCTACTGTCTCATACTAAACAAACACTAATTAAGCACTATAATCGCACAACGAATTTTTTTAAAGTAAAGCAGCTTTTTGATGGGTTTTAGAAGCATTCTTACTTTTTTCAGCCCTTTTCGCAAAATAATTCGAAACTATGTCACAAGATTTATTAGCGCCATCCAGCATTAAATCAGATATCTTCACATGAGCGTTGACAGGTTTTGTGGAGTCTGGATTGCGTGGGCTGACGGAGGGCCAGGACCTGAGTAGCTGGGGCAGTCGCTCCGTGGGGCGCTCCGACGATTGCTTCGTTTTCTTGCCTCCCTCCCTCCCCCTCTTTTACTGCCCCCTCCTCACCCTCACAGGCAGCCTGTCGTGCCCAGAAGAGCTTCCGTTGTCAAGCCCTGCTCTGGTCCGGTCCCGGCAGCGGCTGTCATCTCTTCGGCCTCATCGACCGTCCTATCCTTCTGGAGCCGCTCTGGAGTCGATGGAGCCGCCTGCGCCTATGGCTTCGTCAAGGTCTCCCATTCCTTTCCGGCCCTACTTTACTAGTCCAAGTCCAGTGGAGCTGCTTCACTGGCAAGCTTTCTGGCATGGAATCCTTGAGTAAAGTTTGGATCGTTTGATTGAGTGATTTAGTTGAAGGAGTAACTGTGGGAGGATGGAGTGAATGAGAGAAGGTGAATGAGGGAGGTTATTAGGGAGTGAAGGGGAGCGAGAGGTCTGCTCCTACGAGCTGGCCGGGCGCCTGCCTTTCGAGGAGCTGGAGGCCAACTTTGCCAGCCACCGGGTCGTCCTCATCACCGTCGACGACCTACACTGCCAGCGTATCTGCAGGTACCTTCCTCACTCTTCCACCAAAGACTCCATCTTGCACTTGCTTCAGCTTGAATCGACGGCGACTGAGCAGATGGGGTGAGGCGTTCTCCTCGGTGGGGAGCAAGGAATGTCTGGCCTTCCTTCGCCTCCCCGACCGCAAATCCTGCTACATCCTCGGCGACCCCAAGGCCAGCATCGATTTCGGAACCCAGGGCTTCCCCATTTACATGCGCCAATGCAGCATACGCGATATTTTATCCTAATCGAATCCAAAAGTTTGTGAGCAAGTTGTACTTAGCGTTAACAGATGAAAAATAAAAAAGCCTCCTCTGTCTTTTTATGTAGTGTGAGCATAAGCAATCTTTTCGTGAAATGCTTGTAAAATGGCACAGTTAATATCACATTGATCCGACAAATTGCATAAACTGCACACCAACGGCATTGAATGCCAGATGAAGAAGTAAGAACTAGAGCTTGGAATGTGGGCGGAAAGTGAGTGAATATGAAAGCAGAGCAATGAGCTATCTTCGTTTTCCGAACGGGCCAAAACTGCTGATGGCTGACAGGACGTCCCCGTTGTTGTCATAGTAGTCATCATTCTCCACCTTTTCACCTCAAAATTCCCACTGCCAGTCAAAAGCTCAGCTCAACTGTTCACAGGCTGGCGGCATATTTACTCTTGTCCAGCATTTGATCCCATAATAATTTTAGTTTACAAAGTACTGTGAATAAATTAGGTCCAACTATATTTTCTTAAACCATCACTTTAGCAAGTGTTTTGTCTAATAGGTCCTAGTGTCAGCGTAAAGCAAGGCTGTCAGTTGAAAGGCAGACCTTTGAGACGTTGGTTGACGTTGTGAATGAACTGGGAGAAGTCTGCGGGCCTGGGATTCCGATCCGCCGTTGACTCTACGCCCCAAATGGGCATCCAACCACTGGACTCTGTGCTGCTGCTGCTGCTTCTTGCTCCCGTGGAATTGGCCTCAAATCCCCACCTCTACCTAAGGAGGTACTGAAAAACTTCACTAAATTCGCCAGTATGGCCAAACCGTTTCATAATCATTTACCCTGAATCGCTATATGTCAATAAAATTGTAAAAATATTGCTAAACTGTGCTTGTATCTGGCAGTGGCCGAGGTGTAGTAGCAGGTCGTTTCCAAGTCCCTTGGGTAGGTGGAGCTGTAGATTTCTGAGCAATATTGCTGATGTCGTCTTCAATTGCGCTTTGTGAGGAGTGAAAAAAGCTTTGCAAAGAGATCTCACCATGGTCAAGTCCGTGCCAGGAGCCGAGGAGATTGTCCAATGGCCGCGGCGGTTGGCTGCTAGGCGGTGGCCAGATGAAGGGCGGAGTTGTGGCCCATGAAGGCGCTGGCGTCCGGAGGGCATCCGCAGTGTCGCTCAGAATCCCCGACCACAGCTTCGGCCGTCGCTCTGGGGCCTTGGGCTGTGGGGCCCAGGTATCGAAGCTGTTGCTCTCCCGCTCCTGCCCCTCCCAAGGCGCCTCCTGGCGGTAGGCGGGTGTGGAGATGGCTGAAAGGAGGCTGTTGAAGGAGGATTGGAGTAGAAGTGGGCAGGGTAACGGGGAGGAGTTGGAGGAATGGGGAGGGGCCGTTGGGTGAGGAGGAGGTCGCTGAGGTCCAGCGCCCGCAGCTCTTCCTCCAGGGCCAGCGGATTGGGCTCTCGACGACGCTCCTGAGGCAGAAGGGATCATCAGATAGGCCAGGAAGTGGAGGCAGGGGAAGGGAGCAGGCATTGGCATGCAAGCCTCACTGGCGGAGGAGAGGGCAGGGGAAGAGGCTGGGCGATGGGCGCCTCATAGGGTTCGGGGTCGTAGGGGTAGGAGTCGTCGTAGAGGTAGAGCTCTTCGGGGGGCTCCAGGTAGGGCACGCGTGTGACGGGAGGAGGGTTTGAGATAGGTGCTGGGCTGGGCTTTGCTGGACTAGGCCAAGGCCTCTGGCTGGCTGGCTTTGGGGATGGAGATTGAAGAGTGGGCAGCGCACGTGGTCTTGCCTCCGCCGCACTCGCCTGTCAAGGATTGGCTCCGAAGCATGCATGGCAGGCTGAGACAGAGGGGCAGCATGCGGGCTTTCGACAGGCAGGCATGGAATTTGGCAAGAGGGAGGCAACTTGGCGAAGAGGTTCGCTGCGAAGTGGGCGTTGAGGCGTTGAAAATGTGGCTGAGGATTTGGTGGAAGGGAGGGCAGGAGAAGCCGCGATTTCTATGACAGATGGTAAATTGCTGGCAGCCAGTGGATGCGCTTGGGTTGGATCAGAGTAGTCCGCTGGATAGATATCGTAGGCATAGCCAACGTACTCCTGAAGCGCTAGCCGTAAATTCTTCTTATTGCAGAAGACAACTTCTAACTTCATCTGGCGCTGGAAATGGAAGGCTTGTCTCTACAGTGCCCGTTATTCCAACTATCACGTCTCCTTCCAAGCTTGAAACGGGTTCCTAAAAAAACTAATCTTTGAAATATGGGCTATTTTGACCAATTGTAAGGATTTGCAGTATAACGTTTGGAGATCGTTGGTCAAACTGATGCGAAGAGTGAGAAAAAGGAGAAGGTGTGTTGGAAGGGGCTTGGTAGAAATATGGGGTCTAGAGGAGGTAGAAACGGTTGGGCGTTGAAGTGAAGGAGGAGCAGTCCGTGCTTTGGGCTGCTGTTGAAACTGAAGCTGCTCTAGCTTCTCCAACAGGCTTAGATTTGGCTCTGCTGTGGTCGGCGCACCCACGATTTCTCCCTTAGTTTCAGTTCACAGTTTTCTTAGATTGTAAAAGTAAAACTATATTTAAATATAATTTTTAAACAAATAAAAATAATTTTGCTTGTGCATTTTAAATGATAAAATCATGATTTATAGTATAGGCTAAGGCTAAAAATCCTAAAAATGAGCAAGAAACTTGAAAAATCGGTGGCCTTGACGTTGTCGGGGCAATGGGCAAAGGCTGTGGCCATGATTTGCGGAATTCTGGGGCGTGTTGCTCCGCTGAACTGAATGCTGCCGGTGTCTCAAAATACGCACTTGCATAATGAAGACCAGAATCAGTTGCTCGTACGGTAGGGCGAAAAGGTTTCGCTGAGAAAGGAATGTTGTTGAGAAGCTCCAATTTCTCCAGCAGGTTAAGTTTGGGCTTATTTTCTCCAGATTGCTTGGGTTCCAGCTCCTGTAGCTGCAAAACGAAAGCAATTCTTTTTACATGCCAACATGGAGTGGATAGAAAAAAGGCCAGGACCTGGAAAGCAGGGTCTCTGGAAGGCTTCTTTAAGGGGGAATGAGGGAAGCGATGGAGGTCCCAAGGCTTGCTTTCCTCCACCACGCTTTCATAGTCCAACAGGAAGCCCTGGCCTATCATATCGTCCTATTCAATATTCCACTTCATTCCGTTCACTTCATGCTCAAGGCAAAGTGAACCAGTGAGTGACTTGCAGCGAATGAACGCGCGTCCCATAACTTTCGCCCTTCCCTCTCCTCTGCAACTAAGCTTTAATTTATTTTTAAAAAAATAATTAAAAATAATTAAATAAATAGAAATTAGGCTGAAAGAGGAAAAGCTGAGAGCCTAGCCATGCTGCATGGTGGGCGGGAGGGTCTGTAGCCGCCCAATCTCCTCTTCCTGGGATGGCTGAATGGGCATGGGTGCAGGGCCCAGTTTCACCTTCACATAGTCCTCGTCCAAATATTCCACCGCTAGAGGCTCAGCTAAAAACAAACCAGGCTCCCCTCATTGCAGCAAGCGAGCAGGGAGTCTAAAAGGGCCTACGCTTAGGACGGAAGCTCAGTTTCTCAGAGTCCAACGACACCGGGGCTTGTGCCTCGGCCTGGCCTTGTTGGAGGACGGGAAGATGCGGCAAAGTCTGCTGTACTTCTACGGGAGGCGACGGGTTGGGATCGGGCGCGGTCTTGGCTAGAAGGGCGGGCGTCTGGCCTTCTTGTAGCAGGTAGGCTTCGCTCTCCTATGCTTGGCTGGCTGTGAGGGAGGGGGGTTGAGGTGGGGAGAGAGAGGGGAACCTTGAACTCGTGGTAGGAGATGGAAGGGTCCACGTAGGCGTACTGGTCGTAAAGAGGCGCTTCTTCAGCAGACACGGAGTGGAACCAGCTCTCCTGCGGCACCTCCGCCACTACTTCCGCCTCCTCTGCTTCCACTTCCACCCCACCTACATTTATTTGTATTTTGTCTGCTCACACTGCAAAGGTTAAATTCGATACGAGTGGTCCATTGGACGCTAGATCCAGTAGTTATGGCTACAGTTGCATGATGCGTAGTAGTCCTGGGTGTAAGGCGAGGCAGCTCCGTGGTAGTAGGCCCGCCAAAGATCTTGCGCAAACGTCTGGCTGGGATGGGGAGGCCGATTTTGAGCGGCTGAAGGGGCGGAATGAAGAGAGCCCGTGGCTGCTCCGCTCCCAGGACGGGGCGCATGGCCTCGCCTATGGGGCGGCTGGGGCTGGCCAGATTGATGGGCACCAGCGTCGTCGTCTCCCGCCGCAGCGGCACGAAGCGCGTTCCTTGCGTCCTCCCCTGCCTTGTCGTCGCTGGCGGTGTCGTAAACGTCTTTACTGCGGGATTGGGAGGCAGGGCAGCGGCCAGGTCGCGGAAGGGGAAGCGCTCGGGTGGAGGCTCCTTGGGCAGCGGCACTGTGGGCTCCTCTTTGCTCACAAGGGGCTGGGAGTCTAGGGAGGGGGCGGAGGAGGCTGAGGGTTGGAAGTCAGAGGAAGCTGGTGGTAGGCCAGAGGAAGGTGGTGGCAGGCCAGAGGAGGGTGGGGGTAGGATGCCAGAATCCAGCAGATCCTCTAGCCAGATCGGTGCACGGTCTGTAGGTATTTGGTGGGAGGATGTGGAGGTTGGGAGGTGAGATGAGGCGATGGTAGAGATGGAAGGAGAAGCTGTGGATGTGCTGGGTGCAGGGGCAGGCGCAGATGTTGGGCTGTTGGTGGCGAAGACGGGTGCTTGGGGCTGGTTGGAGTGAGGTTGAATGAGAGAGCTGTTGTCCAGGGCTGGGGGAGCAGTAGCCGAAGGGATTGTAGATGGCAAGGACGGTGAACTACTGCTCTGCAACTGGTAAACATTGGGCAATGTTGCGGGGTGGAACAAAAGCTTGAGTGCTAAGAGGCAGGAATGAAAGGAGAACCTGAGTAGGCTGGGCAAGGCGGCGAATCCAGTCCGAGGTTTCATCGACGGCGGTAGCGTTGATGGGCAGCGTCCAGACCAGATTCCACACGGGGTTGTACTGGGAACACAAGGACAGTAGCATGGCTATTTTGCGTTAGCTTTTGAGCATAAATACGCCCAACTTGCACGGAGATTGAAGATTCGCGGACAATGAATTGCTCCAAAGAGCCAAGAAAATTGAAACATCGGAACGGATAGAGAGCGCAGGGATAGGATAGGAGTAATGTGGGACATTTGCGCTGAATAGGTATGAGGTAGGAGTGAAGAAAAGGAGCTTACGTTGATGAAATCGTGGACGGTTTGCAGACGGAGTTTGTGTCGGTGGATGGCCTGTTTGAGGGCAAGCATGTCCTTGGGCGGCATGTCCGGCGCCGCATCCGCCTCCAGAGCTTCGATTGAGGCCACCACCTCCGCCAGGTTCCCCGAGTTCACCCTCAAAGACTAGCATCTACTCATCTATCCCTCATTCCTATCCTCTCTGCTTCTTCCAACCTAGTAACTAAGCAAACAAAAAGCTTCCAGAAAGAAGGGGCATGGAAATAGAGTGCAAGAATAGAACTGATCAGGGGACTCCTCCTGGGAGTACTCGTCCACGCGGTAGAGGGTGTAGTGGCCTTGCCGGAGGAGGCTGTTCAGCTCCTGGATGAGGAGGGAGTCTGCGTCCAGACTGCTTTCATTACCCTCTTCCCCGACCGGCACCCAGACCAGGGCCCAAACGGGTCGCCAATCTGTGCTTACTCATCTTTCCCCATTGCTCTTTTCTGCTTAGGAGACTAGGAGACCCTTGGCGTTGGCGGGAGCCTTGGCCTGGTCCAGTGAAGCGTTGTTGGGCGCAAAGACGATCTGTGGGAGGATGGCTTCATAGTCGGCGTCTTCCACTCGCCCTCTAACCTCCTCTCCCACCTCCGCCTCATCTTCCATCTCCTGTCCATAGCCTTGCTCTCACCTTAGGGCTATGGAGAGAGAGAAAGCGAAGGCACCTGAAGCTGAGGCGGCATCTTGAACTGGCGATCCTTGGGGAGGGGGATGAGGCCGGTGTGCGGGGTTTGGGCCAGGTAGAGCGGGAAATCTGCCCCGCTCTTTGAGTCCAGGATCATCAGCTCCTCCCCTGCCCCAGCCTTCAACATCTTCTTCTTTCACCCCCACTGCTCTTGCTCACATCCATCTTTGGCATAAATCTTTAATCCATTAATCATTTACTTGCTTTCCGCTTTTCAGCCAATTTCAAAAATATTTTCTGAAAAATTACATCCCCCATCCAAACTCATGGAAAAAATAATGGGTTCAGCGTCATTGAGCATCACCTCATAGTCGGCGTAGTCGGGCGATAGCTTGAGCGGCGCCAGTTCCCCGGTCGAGGTGTTGTCCAAACTGGAGTTCCAGGCTAGTCCAGGACCCAGCTCCAACTCCTGGCTGCACTTGCTTGCTTCACAGGCTCGAATCTGCCAATCTTCTTCCTCACAATTTGGTTTGAGGCACTTGCAATTTATGTTTTGTCATTTTCACATTTGAGTTGAGTCATACTTCCTGGAATATGGACAAAATAGGGCTTGAAATGGCTATGTCGTGCTGTCTCTTGGCCTCATTAACATTGGCTCATGACGCAAAAAGGACCCTGCCAAAAGACCAAGAACACGCGTCAAACCTTGATATAATTGCATGAATCTTTTCTATGAATCTTTGAATTCATAAAATATCCTAACATTTATTTTAGTTTCCGTATATTTTTTCAAGCCAATAAAGCAAGGAAGCGAACGGTTGTTATTGAGATCTATCTATAACGACACCATTGTTAGTGGAAGTTTTAAGTTTACTGTCATAATATGAATTGATAAACAAGTGGAAATAAGCAGGCCAAAAAATTATTGCATTTCAGCAATTTTGAGAAATTATGGAGGTTTGCTTAAAGTGTGTGTCTAATTTTACAACCCTTAGATGATAATCTTAAAAGCATACACACATCATTATTGCGTTAGAATGTTTGTGCTGGTGATTTCTGCTCAAAATTGATATCCTTGACCCCGGTTGTAAAAAGCCAAAGACTGGGGGGATATTCTCTGGGATAGAAGAAGCAAAGAAAGCAAGGAACCTGATAAAGTGGCGGGCAAGCGGCGACGGCAATTCGGGCATTATGCTGGAAGGGCTGTGGAGCTTGGAGGACGTCGCGATTGCGGACCGCCCAGCCACCTCCTTCTTCCCCACAATTACTCTCACACTCCGACCATTCGCTCCACTCCTTCAGCACACACTCTGCAACCTCCTCCTCCCTTGCCATCAAGAAGACTTCCCGAAACTCCTTACGGGGGTTCATTGCCAAGGCAGCTGCGCTCAGGAGTAGGCATTTCAGCACCCCTGCTCCAAACATACCCCCCGAAGGGTGACGATCAACTTTTGCCTGTAAACAAAACCAGCATGGACGGCACACTTAGGGCCATTGCATGAATGATGCATGTTACCCTGTTGGATGAAATGCAAGAAGAGGAGGAGGCCTAGAAGTAGCGGGTGTCAGTGAGCATATCCTTGGGCAGGAGTGGGGGGAGTGGGGATAGGAGGGATTTTTGGAGAAAGGGGCAGGTGGACGACACCGTTGTGTAAGGACACTTTGATACGAATGACCTTGATTTTTGGGGCGCTGTTGAGGAAGGGTGAGATTGGACGTCTTTGAAAAACCCCATCCAAACCCTTCCTCATTCTCACCTTCCCAGCGCTCCCACGTGCCATATAAAAAACAAACGCATCCTTTAAATACTATCAATTGTATCTCTAGTTTTTTGTATGTATTTAGAGACAGATGACAATTGCAAAGTCCTAATTGTTTAGTCGCTAGGAAATTCAGTTATAAACTGCCAAAGTTTATTTTTTTGCGTAGATAGCCAGCGAAGTCAGCTTGCTTGAGATAACCATCCCTCTGAACGATTTTGCGATATTATGCAGGAGTTTATAGGAGCCTCGTGATGAATAATAGTGGTGTTCTGAAAATAGCTATGCCATGTCTCGCCCTTGTTTTGATGAGATGGGGCTAAGAAAAAATCTTTTCCCCCAGGAAGTTTCATTTACACAATGCAAGAAAACAGCGTATGCTCATTGACTACCTCGCACAGAATAAATACAAAACTAAAAACAATATTCTTGTGAATTAGTTCATGTTCGTGAGCATTATTCCTTTTCATTTTTTCAACTAGGTTTTGGAGAAGCACCAAAATACAACTCCAAAAATTTTAAGGAAATTTGTAAAACATATGCTGAATTAGATCCCTTCTTGTTTTCGATGGAGCTCGAGGTCTCATTTGAACTAAGGCAGGCTTGGCTCAGCAAAGCACGCAAGGCAAGGGCGGGGAGTGGAAATTTGGCGCTGGGACAAGGAGGGCGGAGCTTGGGCCACCTTTCTTAACAACTCCTCAGACCTTACTTCACCTGGAAATAAGGAGAGTAAGAGAGAAAGATGAGAATCCTGGCCTGTTTGATGGTGCTGGGGGCGGGGGCGGTTGGGAATGTGATCATCCGTCTGCCGGTGCCAGAGGAGTGGAAGGAGATCCCGGCCGAAGCGCTCTTCCCATCGCCTACCCCACCACCGCGTCGCTACATCGTCTGCCTAACCTATCTCCTCTCCTCCAGAAGAATTCTCTGTTTCTCATGAGCCATATAGCCCCTTTTGCAATAAAGCCCAGTGCTTAGGCTGACAAGCTAATGCGGTGCAGGCGAAGGTGGAGAGCTTGTGGAAGGCAGTGAAGGCGATGAGCAGAATCCTACGTCACTGGAACCTGCCAATAGTGGCTCGGGACGAGCTTCCTAAGTTTCCGCTCCCCTAACACTCCCTCTGCACCCACTACCCAATTCTTCTTCTTCCATTCCCAGCCCAACTCATGCTCACTTTGTCTACACTTGTTTCACTCTCCCACAGGCTTGCTCTGTCCAGCTTTGCTGCAGTGGTTTGAAGTGGTTTCGGTGCAAAGTTCCGAATGTTTTTGAACCTTTTGCATTTGCGGTGTTGTTGACTGAGAGTTGCTGAGTCATTCGTCAAACACGCATTCCAAATGATAGCAAGTTGCATTGCTTCGGAGATAAGAAAGGAAAAGATGGCCAGGTGCCAGGCTGGAGCAATGAGGCAATAATTGGAGCAGCTAGACAGGGAAGCCGTGTTCCTGCATCCAATCGTCGAGGAGAAACTTGCTCATGTAGTTGCGGATGGAGTCTGGCAGAATGACGACACAGTTGGCTCCCTCCGGCAAATCCTTAGCCACCTAGGAAATATCCATTCTTCAACTTCACCTCTCTCCCTCCCTCCCTTCTTCAAATCACCTGCAGCGCAGCCCAGACGTTGGAGCCACTGCTGCCGCCTGCAAAACATCATTACACCTTTTACTTTCAATTAAGCCCCTTCTCTTCCCGAAAGCCTAGCAAATGGGCCTTGTTCTTGCGTGCCTAATTGAAGAGAGCGATGGCAAAAGGAGGAAGATAAAAGTAGGTGCAAAGAAGAGACCGCAGAGCAGGCCCTCCTCGCGTATGAGGCGACGAGCTATGTGGAAGGAATCGGCGTCATCCGTGCGCACCCAGAGGTCCGCCAGCGCCCTGTCCAGCGTCATGGGTATGAAGTCGTAGCCGATGCCCTCCACGTGATGCGTATGGGGCTCCTCCTCCTTCTTCTCCGGATTCACCAGCTTAGCCTCCTCCGCCAGAATGGAGCCCATTGGGTCCACGCCCACTATCTATTGAACCCTCTCCTATCCCCTCTCTCTCTTCCTTCTCTCTCATGAGGAAGGGGAACCTTGCATTGGGGGCAGACCTCCTTTATGCGCCGTGCAACACCGGTGAGTGTGCCGCCGGTGCCGGCCCCGATGACGACCATGTCCACCTTGCCGTTCAAGGCTCGCAGGATCTCCTCTCCCGTCCCGTCGTAGTGGGCCAGGGGGTTGCCCGGGTTGCGGTACTGGCGGAGTGTGAGGATGGTTGGGAGGAGAAGTGGTTGGAGGGGTGATGAAATGGAACCTGCTGAAGGATGATGGAGTTGGGCGTTTGGTGGTGTAGGCGCTGAGCGACAGCAATGTGCCCGTCCGGGTGGTCGAAGGCTGCCTTGGTGGGTGTGCGAATGATCTCAGCACCCAAAGCTCGCAGGGTTTGCTCTTTCTCCGCTGAGTTCTTGTCCGGCATCACTATGATGCACTTGTAGCCTGAAAACTGTCTACCTTTTCCTTTTAAACTATCTTCTGCTGCCCCATGGATCCTCCACTGGGTGGGGAAGGAAGTCTTCGTCCTAACTTCATATGGCTGCACAATTGAAAATGGATGACGACTTTCTACCCAAGAAAGAGAGAGAGAAGAAGGGGCGACCTCGTACGGCGGCGACCAAGGCGATGCCAATGCCGGTGTTGCCAGAGGTGGGCTCAATGAGTGTCATGCCGGGCTTCAGGTGCCCCGTCAACTCCGCCTCTTCCACCATTCGCAGCGCTATCCGATCCTTCACCGAACCGCCGGAGTTGAAGAACTCGCACTTCCCATCTCCAATTCCTTTCCTTCTTCCAGGCTTCAGTCAATCTCTGTCCCCTGGCGGGCATGGGCCGTACACATGTTGCACTTGAGGCCGGCCTTGTGAGGGATGCTGTTGAGGCGGACGAGCGGTGTGTTGCCGATGTTCTCCAGAATGCTGCCCATCACTGCTGGCTTAGGCCTCCAATTACTCTGCCCTGCCTGAGGCGAGGACAGGAAGATGGTCTAAAGCAAAAAATGGAGAAACCGAAGCGGATTATGATGGTGGGGGTCGGGAAGCTGTTGTTGGCCCCATTGACAGCGCTGAGGGGCATTGGGCGGCTCCCAGTGTTCCAGGCCTTTCCTGCAAGCCTTGCCAGCCTTCCTCAGCCAAAGCCCTGGAGGATTAAGAGGGAGAACCAGGTGGGATTGCTGCCAAAACGAGCAGGGCCGTCAACCTGCTCCCCGCAGGAGTGGCATTTCAAGGGTGCGGCCATCTTGCTTTGGGTGCAGGAGGAATGGAGGGAGCAAGGAGGGGTGAATGGAAGGGGGCTTTGTGTACGCTGGCCCCAGTAGCCGCTGGAGCAGGCCCCTGCTATTAGCCGACCGCAAATATGTACCAGGCAGCAGGGGGGTCTTGCTTGGCCACAGCTGGGGCCTCTTGTGACTAAGATAGAAGGCTGTAGAAGGCATTCCATGACTGCCTAAGCCACACTGGGCGTTGTTTCAAGCCCCTTTTCCATTTTTAGCAGGCAGACCACTGGCTAGTTTGCTTTTCCCCTTCTGGCCATTCCCACCCAGGCATTGCTGAAAACATGTAAGAAGAGCCAGGTTCCTTAATCTGTAAGGAACACTCTGGCCATTTCTGAACAAATGTCCACCGGACAAGTTGCCTTCATTATGGCCTCATTTAACAAGGGGGGTATATAATAAAAGGACACATAATAGATTTGAGCAATTAATATTTCTGGTAAAATCGTTTAAATATCATAAATTTCTTTCATTTTACCTACATTTAGCCCATTTTCAACAGCCCATATATCAATAAATCTTACTATTTAGGGAAAACGAATTACCACCCCAGATGCAGCGGAAAAAGCTCTATCCAATAAACATAATAAGATGTTAAAACGACAAGAAAAAATTTTCGCCTTTTTCCAAATGTAGGGAAAAAAAATAGTGCACCCTGGGGACACATTGAAAAAGTTTTTTTCTTTCAGCACTCGCAAGCTGTAGGTTTTTTCGGGAAATGGTCAAGGTCCTTGCACTATCCTTAGAGAAAAACGCATCAAAATCTATTAAACTGAGCAAGAACGGCAATGTTTTCTGAGGTCACCTTTTTCAACTTGTCTAGCTGGGTCTTTTAATTATGACCCCAGTCTTTTCTCCATGTATTAATAAAACTAATAATGTTTTATTAATACATATCTTCCTCGATGCTGAAAAAAAGGCTGCCCTAGAGCTTTCTAGTACACCAGGTCTAGAAAGAGATTTCTTGTTCAAAAAAGTTAGTTAGTCAAAGTTAGTCAAAAAATAAAGAAAAAGGATAAAAGCTTCTTAAAATAAACTCCTCTAGAGAAGGAAAAAGCAGAAAAGAGCATATAATGCGGACCCAAATGTTTGCTGGAATTCTGCTTGGGCCAGTTCACTGATTGCAGTCTTGATAAGCTGGGCATTAAAAAGGAAAGGGCTCGTGCGCGGTGTGAAAAAGTTTGCATCTGGCTCCTCGAATGAAAAAGGCGGCATCTGGCTCCTCGATGAGAAGCTGGACCCCAAGGCTATTATCGGAAGCGAAAAATCGGCGGAAGTCTGAATGCCATTCCGCTGCTCCGCAGTAGGGACTCTTCTGCTCCAGTCGGGTTTGGAGGCAGGCCATCTCGCTCCAACTCCTGCCAGTCCTGCCCAATCAATGCCTTCCGTCGCAAGGCTTCTTTCCTCACAAAAATGCAACCAAGTCAGGCTTTCGGCCTAATTGCTATTTAACCATATGCTAGGGACTATTTCTTGTTAAACTATGCTGGAGTGGTTTTGAAATTTATGCGGTGTTATGCCGGACTAGAGTCCTGGTGAGGGGACTAGAGTCCTGGCGAGGGGCAGGTCTGCCTCGTATTGCCTCGCCTGCCTTGCATTGTCTCATAAGTTGATGAGAACGTAGAGCCTGTCCAGTCCCAAACTGGCTTTCGTCTAAAAGTGGCCGGCTTTGCCACCCAACAGCTTCAGCTCCAAGGACAAGCTTCACAATTGCTAGGAGGTGTGTTTGGGTGACCCCAGATGCGCCGTCCTCTTGCGGTGGGCTGTTCTTTGAGAGTTTCGAGTCTCTGGTGGTGGCGTGATTTGAGGCCTGGCATGAGTCCTTTGCCTTTGCCCTCAGTCAGCTCTTTGCCTGTCCCTACTGCTTCAGAGGGGCCACCAAGAAACACCTCAAGCGCGCATAGGTCCCTGTCAGGCTTGCGCTTGACACACCTCTCTCTCTACGGTTCCTGCATCTCTCTTTGCTCCCTCCTTCTCCCTTCTGGCCTGCAGCTCAATGGCGCTGGTGACGGGGCTGGACTCTCCGGCATGCTTGGGGAAGTGCTCCGCGGTGGTGCACATGGAGGAGTGGGTGATCTGCGACGGCTGCCAGGAAGCCTACTGCCTGGATGGCCTCAACATCCTCTTCCAGCCCCATGGCTCCGCGACGGTGGAGGCCTGGCTCAGCCGGCATGACCGCATCGTCACCAAGGATCCCACAGCCCTCGCCTTCACCTTCACCTGTGCTGCCTGCTACGAGGGTCAGTATCTCTCTCCTTCCAGCTTCATGGACCAGCTAGTCCTAGCCTCCCTCCTGCCTCCAACGAAAGGCCATCTGGGGACGGAGAAGCGTCCGCTCACCTACACCTACATGGGGCCCAAGCAGTGGGCAAAGTCTACGATGGCCCCGACAATGACGGCAGCCCCGTCTATGACGGCAGCGCCATGGACGACGCCAGCCCCTTTCTTTCCCCCAAGCATGGCGGCAGCACTGACAGTGACGCCGGCAGCGTTTGGAAGCCCTCTCTTTTCAGTCCCAGCTCAGCCAGCCTCCAGCCTGGACCCAGCCTTGACAGCGCTCTTGGCGGGTCTGCTGGAGCATGGGCGTCAGGCCCAGGCAGCAGCAGAACGGGAACGGCATGAGCGAGCAGAGGAGCAGAGGGCTGCGGACAAGCGGATGGCGGACCTCATCGCAAGTCTGCGAGTGGCGGGCCCACCGGCACCGACGGCGGCCAAGCTGGGGATGGGGGTGGCCAGGACGCCGACCAGCCTCCCCAAGCTCACCCACGAGATCAAGGCCTTCGATGGCTCTGACGTCTCTGACTACCCGGACTTCGGCTCCTGGGTTAAGCACCGCATGGAGCAGAATGGGAACCTGGCGGAGAGTGACCGGGTGGTCCACCTGCTCAACCAGCTGGATGGGGCTGCAAAGACGAAGATCAAACACCTGGACCCCTTCACCCCCGGTAGCTTCCAAGAGTGCCTGCACCTTCTCAACCTCAACTATGACTGCAAGGACACGATGAAGTGGGTGCTGTTCAAGGGCCTGCTGGATCTGGTCACGGTGGGCGATGGGGACGTCACGGGCCTGGAAGGCCTCTAGGATGGCCTCTCCGTCATTGCTAGCCGGCTCAAGGCCCTTGGCGTCAGCGATGACGCCCTGGACACCCACACCTACGGGCTGCTGGACAAGGCTCCGCTGGAGCTAGTCTGCCAGCTGCACCTGGACCAAAACCATCAGGGAAAGCCTCACACACCCACCTTCAAGGAGTTCCTGGAGGCCCTCGCGGCCAAGTGTTGCCTGCAGGCTGCCCGGGCCAGCGAGGAGGCAGGGCTTGGAGCTGGCTTCTCAGCCTCTCTTTTCGCCGGGTCTTCAGCGGGGGGCGGACGGGGCCAGCAGTCAGCAAGTGGCGCTCAGCAAGGTCAGTGGAACCAGCGTCCTTTCCAGGCCCCCGCTCAGCAGGGGCCCTCCAGCCACTGGGAGCGCCAGCATCCTAAGGAGCAGTCCAAGGAGAGGGAGCGAGGGTGTATGTTCTGCGGGGGCAAACACTCCACGAATACCTGCTCAGCCTACCCCACGGCGGAGGCACGGAAAGAGTGGGCGTGGGTGAAATGGCAGTGCTTCAACTGTCTCCACAACAACCACGCTGGAGCAAAGTGCCCCTCCACCACCAACTGCTGGACGTGCAACGGTCGTCATCACACCGCTCTGCACCCTCCCCAGTCAACCAGTAGCCACCAGTGCCGCAGACGATGGCTATGGCCACGTGCGTGCCAGTCCATCAGCCGACAGAGGCCCAGCTCAGCCTGGTGGGCAAAGCTGGCCTCCCAGCAGCCATCCTTGCCTCCTTCACAGCATCGTTGGAGTATCCAAACCGGCCCCGTCAGACGGTCTCAGCCTTTGTGCTCTGCGACTCCGGCTCCAGTCTCAGCTGGATTGCCCTGGACCTGGCGACAAAGCTACAGCTTTGCCTGCATCCTCCGGAGATGGTGTCAGTTGGCTTCGTGGGCTCCAGCCAGACCCGCCTCATCACCAGCCGGCCAGTGGACGTGGAGGTCCGCGGACAGGACGGCAGCCGCCTCTGCATCTGCGCCTACACCGCACAGGTCCTTTGCCCAGCCCTGACTCTCGGGGGCTTCCAGCTGAAGCCTCCCCTTCTGGCCAAGCTGATGGGGGCGGAGTATGGCATCACCAACTTGCCTCCCAGGGAGGTGGAGTCGCAAGTGGTGGGCCTGCTGCTTGGGCTCAACGCCTACAAGAAGGTCCTCGGCGCCTCCAGCCCTTTGGCCAGCCTTTCATCCGGTCTCTCAGTCTTTCACACCCGCTTTGGCAGCATCCTGCGAGGCATCGTATAGGCAGGGGAGATGACGGTGGTGGATCCACGCCTGCCATGGAGCCAGACAGCTGTGACGGCGCTGCTGGCGGTAGCAGTCCCAGTCACTCTGCAGGAGCACCTCCACAGCCAGATGACTTTGGACCTCCTGGGGTTTGATTCAGGGGCTGCCTCCCAGAAGACGTGGGTGGAGGAGAAGACGGAGGAGCTGCTGGCCGCGGTCTTGTGGGAGGCTGACGGGGCCTTCGAGGTCCCACTTCCCTTCCACCACGAGGCCCCCAGCCTCGCCTCCAACTTTGCTCAGGCCTATGGGCGTTCAGCATGGACAGACAGCCGCCTGTCGGGAGAAGCTAGGACTGCCTACTACAAGGAGTTTGAGGCTCAGCGGGCTGCTGGGATCATCGTTCTGGTGGTGGAGGCGGCGGTGACCGGCCTCCTGGTGCATCACCTACTGCACTTTCCTGCCCCCGGGCCCAAGGTGAGGCCGGTGGTGGACGCGAGCATGCGCTGCGGGGACCCGCCCACCAGCCTTAACGACCTCATCAATGCCGGCCCCAACATCCTCTCCGACCTCTTTCGCATCCAGCTGGGGCTCCGACTGCATCCGGTGGCATTCGCAGTGGACGTTCAGAAGGCCTTCTATGCTCTCCGCATCAGGCCAGGAGGAGGAGGAGGAGGGTGGAGGATGGAGGAGGCCAAGCGGGTGGCCAAGGGGCTCCGGGCGCTCTTCAGCCAGGGCCAGTTCAACCTCAGGTCCTTCAGCAGTGCTCACTCCAAGGTCTTGGATGACATTCCGGCCGCGGGGAGGGCAGCAGAGACAGCCTTCCGGAACCTGGGCATCATCTGGAACCTGGGCAACAACTCGGTCTCCTGCCCCACCATCAACTTCAGCAACATCAGCAAGGGCCAGCTCCAGGTGCATGACCTTGCCTCCGGAGTGGGCAGGCTATATGACCCCTACAGCTTCTTCACCCCACTCATGCTGAGCAGGTGGCTGGTGATGCAGAAGACTCACAGCTCCTGCCAGGACTGGGCAGACCCAGTGCCAGCAGAGCTGGTGGCCAAGTGGGGGCAGCTGCGGCCGCAGCTGGAGAAGGCTCCTACTCTCCGCTTCCCTTGCTTCTCCCTACACCAAGGACCAGCAGTGCTAGCCATCACCAGCGATGCCAGTGACATGAGCTACAGCTTCGTGATCTACGCCTGTGCGTCGGATGGGGGCCAGACAAGCCTGATCATGGCCAGGAGCTGGCTGGTTCCGGGGCCAGGCCAGGGCATCCTCATCACCACCCCACACTCAGAGCTCTGGGCAGTGGAGATAGCTCAGCGAGCAGCGCTGTTGAGGGAAACGGTGCGTTTTGGGACTATGGTATCTTTTGTTGTATTCTCACCCCCTACATCACCGCCATCTTCATCCATTCCAAGCCCCCGCCCTCCCTCCTTCGCACCTCCTGCAATCATTGCATTGACACACTTTCCGCTTGAGTAATAGGAGAAGAAAAAACTAACCTTCAATGCGCAACGTAGCTGGAGGAGGAGCAGAGACCTCTTCATCCCTTCAGCTTTGGAGCCTGTAAGCCAGGGAGTTCACCTTCGTCGGCGGCCAGAGCATCTTCAAGGACAACTTCAGCTTCCTTCTCTGGACCCCCAGCTGCACAGGTCTCCCACCCTCTCATCATTCTCTCTCCCTAGCTTGCCTCTGCCGAGTTCAAGCTTTGTCTCCTCTTCATCAACCTCTTCTATTCCCTCACCTCCCAACAGCCCTCTCTAGGGCTAGAGTCAGAATCAGAACAAGGTCGAGAAGATGAGCTCCGAGCAGCCCAGCGCCTCTGTCGCGGGCTTGCCCTACCTCTCCCGCTTTGCCCTCGTCTCCCAGCTTCACCCCATCGAGTGCAGCCACACCTGCAATGCCGAGCATCACCTTCCCAACCAGATCAAGTGCTTCCGGTGCCAGGACATCTACTGCCTCGCCGGCCTCTCCAATGCCTTCTCTCCCTCCGGCGCCGCCTCCAAGACCGGCTTCCGTGCTCTGGAAGCCCGTCACAACCTCTCCAAGACCATCGCCCCCGAGGAGTGGACAGAGGGCACCCGCCCCTTCCTCTTCCTCTGCCCACCCTGTGAGTTGGGCATGGGATGCTCCCCTCGCCCTCTCTGCCTCCAGCTCAAGGACCAAGGCCTTCTCAAGCACACCTCCTACCACGAGTACTCCTACATCGGCCCCACCCGCTTCGAGACTCACACAGGCCTGCCCTTTCATCGATCCAGTCTGGAGCCCCACGAGGAGTGCTTCTGGGCGGAGCTGATGGGGGAGCGAGAGCCCGTCCCCAATCCCTCTTCCTCACCTCACCTCCCTCATCGCGTCGGTGGCATTCCCGAGTCCGAGTTCCTCCAGCAGCTTGCTGCGGGGCACCCGGGCAATGCCGAGCCAGTGGACGATGAGGAGAACAACGAGGAGGATGACGAGGAGGAGAACAGCGGACAAGAGGAGAACCTGGAGCACGACAACGACCTGGAGCTGGAGGAGGATGCACCTGCCATCCGCATCGCTCAGCTCCAACAAGAAGCCGATGCCGCCAAGGAAGCCCTCCAGGCTCAGGCTTCGGTCTCCCAGCAGCGCCTCACCGAGCTCCAGGCCTCCCTGGACACCGTCGCAGCCAAGCGCCTTAGCGCCCAGAAGGCCCTGCAGGAGACCAAGCGGGCACAGCAAGAGCAGGAGGCTCTCCTTCTCCAAGAACAAGCTCTCCATCAGCAAGCCGAGTCCACCTCCCAACAGATGCAGAACGAGGTGGAGCGACTGCGGCACACCGTGGAGAGCATGAAGAAGGAGATGCAGCAGCGCCTCAAGGCCATCCAGGACGAAGGAGCTCAGGTTCAGCGCAAGTTCCAGGAAGCCGAGTCCCGCCTCTGCCAGGACCTTCAGCTTGTTCAAGAGTCCAACAACACCCTCTCCTCCACCCTCGTCCAAAAGAGCAACGAGGCCAATCAAGCTCTCACCAGCAATGTGGCTCTGCGGAAGGAGGTGGAGCGGATGAAGGAGCGCGTCAAGCACGTGGAGGCCAAGCGGGCCGCCATCAT
This sequence comes from Ptycholaimellus sp. GST1_10, assembly GCA_030248095.1. Lineage (NCBI taxonomy): Eukaryota > Metazoa > Nematoda > Chromadorea > Chromadorida > Chromadoridae > Ptycholaimellus > Ptycholaimellus sp. GST1_10. The sequence continues at coordinate 23,728 of JASANA010001243.1, forward strand.
CCATTCCTCCCAGTCCCTGTGCCTGCGCTGGGCCTCCGCCTCCTTGCCTCCCGACACTCAGCCCAACCCAATCTTCCGAGTCGGAGCTCCCGCCTCTGCCGGGCCCTCCACTACTCCTGCCTCTGTCGGGCACTCCACTGGTCTAGTCCCTGCCTCCTCTTCAACCACCGCCACTACTGCTTCCGCTTCTCTCATCTCCTCGTCCTTGACAGGGTTGGCGGTGAGTACGAGCGAGGGACCTACGACTACAACTGCTCCAGCTCTGGTGGTGACAAGTTCAGGCGTGTTGTCGATGGCGTTCGCAACGTCTGCGGCCACAGCCTTCACCTCCGCCTCCATCAACCCACCCACCTCTGCTGGGCATCCCACCTCTGCCGGGAATCCCGCCTCTGACGGGAACCCCGCCTCTGTCAGGGCTGTCCGCCACTCCAGCGCCTACCTGGACATGGCCCTCGGCCATGCAGGAACCCGGCATCAGCGCCCCAAGCTTCGCTACTTCGACGGTGGCAACCTCGCGGACTTCGCGTGCTGGTGGGAATGGTGGCAATACTACTTCGACGGAGAGCCCATGCCTGCCCCTGACAAGCTGGAGCTTCTCCTCTCCTGCCTCAAAGGCCAAGCCCACACCAAGGTCATCTGGTGTCAGCGCTACAAGGCCACGGACTACAAGGACGCAAAGAAGGTGCTGCTGGAGGCGTATGGGGACCCGGCGGGAACGAAGCGCGAGCTGATCCAGGCCCTCCACGACGTTGTCCCCATCCACTCCTTCAGCGGTTGGGAACAGATCTCTGGCCTCGCGGACTTCCTCTTCGCCACTGCCAACCAGCTGCGTTTGCTCGGCGTCGGGGACCTGGACTCCCACCTTCCTCTCATCACCGCCAAGCTGCCCTCGGACTACTGGCGGGAGATCGTGCTGCAGCGTCGTCATGCGGGCACCCTCACAGATCCCTCCTTCGACGAGCTCATCATCCTTCTCCAGATGGAGGCCCGCTTCCGACGAGAGCTGGATGCCAACGCCCCGCCTCCCTCCATCTCCTCCAGAGCAGCTCTCCTGGGAGCTGGCCAGTCTCGTTCGGGAAAGTCTGGACTGCGCTTGTCACCTCAGCCAACCACACAGAAGCGCAAGAAGGGCTCCGGCAACCAGAAGGGCTCCGGCAACCAGGAGAGCTCCGGCGGCCAGCCTTGCAAGTCCTCACAGGCCCCGAGCGGCAACAAGCCCAAGCTTCGTCGAGCGGATGGAAAAGCCATCTACTGCGCCTTCTGCGACGACAACCACTATCCTCGCGACTGCACCCCTCAAGCTCACCTCCGCCAAGCCAAGGAGATCCCTCTCTGCCTCAACTGCCTCAGACAGCACCATGAGGCCGAGAACTGCCGCAACAAGGGCCGCTGCCAGGAGTGTCAGGCCAAGCACCACACCATCCTCCACTCTGCCCTCCAAGCCAACCCCGGCAACGCCTGCGCCGGCCTAGCAGCTCAGTTGGACCACAACCTCCCCTACACCCTTCATGCCCTCTGCACTCTCAATGCCTACAACCCCAAGGGCGGAGAAGGGAAGCGAGTGGAGTTGCTGGCGGACGACGGCTCATCCTTCACCTGGATTACCAAGGACTGCACCTCACGGCTGGGTCTCCGCGCTTATGGCTCCGCTCACGTCTCACTCTCCACCGCCTGCGATGGACAGACCAAGTATGTGAGGATGCGCTATGTGGACCTGGAGCTGCTGCGGCAGGATGGACGAGTGCTCCCAGTGGCTGCTCTACTGGCGGACGAGGTGGCGGCACCAGTGGTGGTGGGCGGCTTTGAGCTCCACTCCGACCTCCTCCAGAAGCTCCCACCCGGCCACTACCTCAACCTCCCCTCCTCCACTCAGCGCTCCGTTCGCCTGGACGTTCTCCTTGGAGTCAACTACAGCGAGCACATGACCGGCCCCGAGGCCACCGCCGTCAAGGTCGCCGCCGGCCTCTCCTGCTACATCACACCCTACGGCAATCTGCTCAAGGGACGGGTGGATCAGCGCCTCCTCTCCGGGGCCTCCTCCCCTCCCACTCAAGCCTTCCTCTTTTCCTATGGACGCGTGGAGGAGGAGCTGAGGAAGCAGACCAAGCTGGACTACCTGGGCATCGCGGTGGAGTACGAGGAGCCACAGAAGAAGAGCAAGGAGTTCGACATCACCCGTCTGGAGGACGGCCATTTTCTCGTCGGCCTCCCCATCAAGGACTCCATCTCTAGCCTCACCTCCAACTTCCGCTATGCCCTCTCCCGGGGCATTTGCCTGGAGTCCAAGTACAGTCCTGAGGAGATGGCCCTCCACTACGGCGAGTTCGACAAGTTCGCCGCGGAAGGCATCATCGAGCCCATCGTCTCTGCCTCTGAGCCCCCTCTCCTCCACTACATCCCACATTGACTGGTGTTCAAGTACGGGGCGGAGTTCACCAAGTGTCGACCAGTGCTGGACTGCTCCGCCAAGACGTCGGAGGGCATCAGCCTCAACGACTGCTTGCGCACCGGGGACAACCGCATCGCCGACCTCTTCAGCCTCCATTGCAAGTTCCGCGCCAGCAAGCACATCTTCATCACCGACGTCTCCGTGGCATTCTATGGCATCGCCATTCGCCCCGAGCACCAGGACCTACTGCGCATCCTCCTCCCCCGCGACCGGCGCAAGCCCCTCTCCAGCCGCAACCTCGACGTCTACAAGTATGCTCGGCTGGTGATGGGGGCCAGTCCAAGCCCCAACCTCCTTCTCGCCTGCCTCAAGCGGCTTGGCGACGATGCAGCAGAGTCTGGAGCTGGCCATGGACTTCGCCCCAAGGAGTTGTGCACCCTCGCCGACAGCTTCTACGTCGACAACGGCGTCTTCCCCTTCACCGACCCCAAGGACGCCAAGTGCATCATCGCCGGCCTCATCGCCCTCTTCGCCTCCGCCAAGCTCCATCTGCGCCAGTTCTCTTCAGACGTGCCAGAGGTGCTGGAGGGAGTGCCTGAGCCGGACCTGCAGCTGAAGCAGGTGATTCGCAACCTGGGCATGGAGTGGGACGTCAGTGGCAACTTCGTCAGCCCCCTCAAGCCCGTCTTTGACGACCTCACCGGCCCCTTCACCAAGCGAGCCTTCCTCTCCGCCATCTCTCGCTTCTACGATCCCTACGGTCTACTTGCCCCTTTTCTCCTCCAAGCTCGCCTCCTGTTCCAGACAGGAGTGCCCTCTGAGCTAGGGTGGGAAGAGTGGGTAGGGAAGGGAGTGGAGGAGGGTTGGCAGCGACTGGAGCGAGAGCTGAGCCAGTTGGAGGACGTGAAGCTACTGCGCAAGCTCGTCTCCGACCCCAGCCAGCCAGCCGACCTCATTGTCTTCAGCGACGGAGGCGGCGGAGCCTACGGATTCGTCGCCTACATGGTCCAGGCGGGACGGGCCATCTTCCTGGCAGCCAAGTCCAAGCTCATTCCCTCCTCCTGCAAGAGCCTCCTCATCACCATTCCCCGCATCGAGATGTGGGCGGCCATCATCGCCACACGCTTCCTACGCTTCGCCCTTCACCAACTCGGCCCCTTCATCCACTTCAATCGCCTCATCCACTACATCGACTCCCAGGTGGTCCTCTACTGGCTACAGCGCCCAGTAGGACTCCATCAATACGAGGCAAGGCGAGCGCTGGAGGTGGAGGAGCTGACCCAGAGCTTCCACGGCTACGAGCAACGCTTTGTTCCCACCGTGGACAACGCCGCTGACATCCTCACTAAGCCCAAGGCCCTCTCTTCCCTGATCCAGTCCAACTACTACACTGGACCCGACTTCCTTCGCCTGCCTTTCACTCAGTGGCCGGCCTGGACCCTGCCTTCCTTCACTCCAGAGGAAGAGGAGAGTTGCCTGGGGGAAAAGAAGCAGAAGAAGCCGGTGGCCGAGGCACTGGGAGCGACAGGGACAGGCCGCGAGCAGGACTGGAGCGTCATCGATCGGATCCTGGACTCCTCCAACAACCTTGACAAGGTCCTCTGCACCTACGCCCTTCCGCTTTGCTTTCTACGACGTCAGAAGCAAGCCCGAGGGGAAGGGATCACCTACACGGAGAAGACGGAGGCCCTGCACATGCTCACTCGCCAGACCCAGCTCCGCTACTACCCCACCCTCTACTCCGACCTGCAACAGAAGGGCTTCTCCAAGGAGAAGATCTGCAAGCAACTCTCCATCTTCCTCTCCGAGGACGATGTGCTTCACGTGGGGATGCGGATGGCAGAGGAGTCTCCGGCTCTCTTGCCCGGCTCCTGTCACCTGGCCCTCCTCCTTGCCCTCCAGGCCCATCAGCAACTCCTCCACGCTGGCCCGGCTCAAGTACTGGCCCAAGTCCATCTCCGGCACTGGCCTACGCAAGGACTGCCAGGGGTGAAGCGAGTGCTGCGAGGCTGCGGGGTCTGCATACGAGCTGCCCGACGTCCTCTTCCCTGGCCTCCACTCTGACTCCTTCCCCAACAACGACTCCAACCTCATCTTCCCCCCTTCCATCACCTCCTACTCAATCAGCTGGGCCCCCTCTACGTCTACAACTACTCTCGCCGACACTACCAGAAGAGGTGGGTGGCGGTGTTCAGCTGCTGCGTCTCGCGAGGCCTCCACCTGGAGGTGCTAGAGAACTACAGCATGGCGGCCATCGTCAGCGAGTTCCAGAGGATGTGGGCCAGACGCGGACTCACAGCCGGCACCGTATATCTCAACTGCGCCACTGCCTTCAAGGGCTTCGCCAACCTCGCCTCCGCTTTCCCCTCCTACATCTCCCTCCAGCTCTCCTTCGGCTCCGTGCGAGCGCCATGGCGGCAGGAAGGTGTGGAGAAGATGGTGGACTTGGTTAAGGGGCCTTTGCGAGCCTCGCTGGGCTCCAAGAAGGTCAGCGACTTCGAGCTCGGCACCGTCCTCTGCCTCATCGAGGCCGTGCTCAACCAGCGCCCCCTCACCACCCTCACCGACAACCCGCAAGACATCCTTCCTCTCACTCCGGCCCATCTCCTCTCACCCCATGTTCAGCTCCAAGCTCCTCTCCTGCCAGACTCGCTTCCACTGCCCAGCTCTCGCCCTGCCCGACTCCTGCGCCTCCAAGTTCAGCACCGACAGGAGCTGGTGGACGCCTTCTGGCGCCGATGGAGCACGGAGTACAAGGCTCATCTTCGCCAACAGCACCTCCACCAACTTTGCCAAGGCCAGCCTGTGGAGCTGGAGTTGGGGGCCGTCTGTCTCCTGGTGGAGAAGAGCAAGCGGGCCAACTGGAAGCTCGTCAAGGTGGACAAGCTCCTTCCCAGCATCGACGGCGTCCTACGCTACGTCGAGGTCACCGACGCCTCCGGCTACAGCAGCACCCGCTCCGTCAGCCATCTCGTCCCCTTGGAGCTCGATCTGCTCTCCAGCATCTGCCCCGAGGACCAGTCTGACTACCCGAGCAACGCCGCGGAGGTGGAGGAGGCTGGCGAGGCGGACAGCGAGCGGGACGATGGAGATGGAGTGGTGGAGCAGATGGAGGACGTGGACGAGCCAGCCCCTGCCCCTCCCACTCCTCCCTTTCTTCCTCTCACAGCGCGAGGCCTGCATGCCTATCGTTGCTCTCTTCTCTCCCAGTAGCATATTTGTTGAGCTTCCATTTCATCTCCCACTCTCCCAGCTCACCTATGCTCCACTTTTTTAGACACTGCCTAGCTTCTGTAGCATTAGGCCCTTCTGTTTCAGCTCCTTCCTTCTGTTGAGGTCTGGAGTGTGATTAATTTTCTTCTTCTCTTTGTTGGCCAAATAGAAGGCCCCAAGTATTCTGTTGAGGGAAACGGCGCGTTTTGGGACTATGGTATCTTTCGTTGTATTCTCACCCCCTACATCACCGCCATCTTCATCCATTCCAAGCCCCCGCCCTCCCTCCTTCACACCTCCTGCAATCATTGCATTGACACACTTTCCGCTTGAGTAAAGGGAGAAGAAAAAACTAACCTTCAATGTGCAACATAGCTGGAGGAGGAGCAGAGACCTCTTCATCCCTTCAAGCACACCTGCTCTGTGGAGAGGGGGCGCCGGGGAAGTTCCAGTCGGTCGTCCACTACACCGACTCCAGCATCGTCCTCGCCTGGCTCAAGGCCGGGGAGGGTCCCAGGGCCTACAAGACGTGGCGGGTCTGGGAGATCCTGGACACTGGCGTCTCCCGCAAGTTCAGCTCCAAGCTCCTCTCCTGCCAGACTCGCTTCCACTGCCCAGCTCTCGCCCTGCCCGACTCCTGTGCCTCCAAGTTCAGCACCGACAGGAGCTGGTGGATGCCTTCTGGCGCCGATGGAGCATGGAGTACAAGGCTCATCTTCGCCAACAGCACCTCCACCAACTTTGCCAAGGCCAGCCTGTGGAGCTGGAGTTGGGGGCCGTCTGTCTCCTGGTGGAGAAGAGCAAGCGGGCCAACTGGAAGCTCGTCAAGGTGGACAAGCTCCTTCCCAGCATCGACGGCGTCCTACGCTACGTCGAGGTCACCGACGCCTCCGGCTACAGCAGCACCCGCTCCGTCAGCCATCTCGTCCCCTTGGAGCTCAATCTGCTCTCCAGCATCTGCCCCGAGGACCAGTCTGACTACCCGAGCAACGCCGCGGAGGTGGAGGAGGCTGGCGAGGCGGACAGCGAGCGGGACGATGGAGATGGAGTGGTGGAGCAGATGGAGGACGTGGACGAGCCAGCCCCTGCCCCTCCCACTCCTCCCTTTCTTCCTCTCACAGCGCGAGGCCTGCATGCCTATCGTTGCTCTCTTCTCTCCCAGTAGCATATTTGTTGAGCTTCCATTTCATCTCCCACTCTCCCAGCTCACCTATGCTCCACTTTTTTAGACACTGCCTAGCTTCTGTAGCATTAGGCCCTTCTGTTTCAGCTCCTTCCTTCTGTTGAGGTCTGGAGTGTGATTAATTTTCTTCTTCTCTTTGTTGGCCAAATAGAAGGCCCCAAGTATTCTGTTGAGGGAAACGGCGCGTTTTGGGACTATGGTATCTTTCATTGTATTCTCACCCCCTACATCACCGCCATCTTCATCCATTCCAAGCCCCCGCCCTCCCTCCTTCACACCTCCTGCAATCATTGCATTGACACACTTTCCGCTTGAGTAAAGGGAGAAGAAAAAACTAACCTTCAATGTGCAACGTAGCTGGAGGAGGAGCAGAGACCTCTTCATCCCTTCAAGCGCACCTGCTCTGTGGAGAGGGGGCGCCGGGGAAGTTCCAGTCGGTCGTCCACTACACCGACTCCAGCATCGTCCTCGCCTGGCTCAAGGCCGGGGAGGGTCCCAGGGCCTACAAGACGCGGCGGGTCTGGGAGATCCTGGACACTGGCGTCTCCCGCAAGTTTTGCTTCATCCCCACCAACCTCAACCCAGCTGACTGGTGCACGAAGCCCAGGAGCCTGCAAGAACTGCAGTCCTCACCCTTCTTCTTCCAAGGGCCACCTTTCTTCCACCTACCGTTCAAGGCCTGGCCAAGCTTCCAGCCTGGAGTGGCGACAGCTAAGCCTCCGGGACTTCTAAGCCCTTCAGCAGGCGCTACGGACACAGCAGCGGTGGCAGTCGCTATGGGGCCCCCCTGCGAGCCACCCAGCCCTTCTCTGGGAGCGGAGTCAGAGCCGCCGGCCACTGCAGTTAGCCCTCCCTCCCCCTCCGGGGGCGACGGCAAGGCAGTAAGCCAGTATCCACCCACCCAGACCCCTCCATCCAACCAGGGCTCTGTCGGGGCACTGGGGCTCCCTGCACTGCTCAACGCTGCCAGCTACAACTCCCTCAATCACCTCCTAGGCACCAGTGCCATGATTCGACGAGCAGCCAAAGTTTTTCTCAGCTATCAGCAGCAGAAGCCCTCCTGGCCAGTCTACTGGAAGGAAAAGGAGGCAGTGGAGTTTGAGTATGTGAAGGCCCTGCAGGCCTTGGAGTTCGGCGAGGTGCTGGAGTACCTGCGCACAGACAAGGGGAAGCCGGCTGTGGTGAACCGGGCCAAGCAGCTTGGAGCCAGACTCGCCTCCGACAGCCTCATCCGCCTTGTTTCTCGCTTCGGGGTGGATCCCCACATGGCCCCACCAGCCCTCCTGCCTCAAGGACATGCTTTCACAAGCTTGGTCCTCCTCCACACTCACCAGCTGCACGGCCATGCCTCAGCCTCTACAACCCTAGCCTTGTTCTGGTGACGGTACTGGGTGACGGGTGGTGCCAGGGAGGCGGGAGCGGCGGTGCGCAGTTGCCAGTTGTGCCACCTCTCAAAGGCCCCACTGCTGCCACTGCCACCATTTGGAGCACTGCAGAAAGAGCGCCTAGCCATCGGCAAGCCTCCCTTCTCATCAGTTTTCGCAGACCAGCTGGGCCCCTTCACTGTCATCGTGGGGTGGCACCTGGAGAAGTGCTGGATCCTGCACCTGACCTGTGCAGCCACAAGAGCCAGCCACCTAGAGATCCTCACGAACTACAGCGCCCAATCCGCCTCAAACGCCTTTGAAAGGTTCTGGAGCTGGCGTGGTCTGACAGAGGGGGTGGTGTGGCTGGACAACGCGACAGCATTCACCGGCATGGCCAGGGCCCTGAAGCCCGTCCTCTGCTGCCCTGGCTACATCCCGCTCAGCCTCGAGGAGTTCGCCAGCTGGCACTCCGTTTCTTTCCAACTGCTTCCAGTCTGGGCCCCCTGGGTCAACAGGCCAAATGAGCGGCTCAATCGATCCATCAACCAGGCCCTCAAGCCAGCGCTGTGGCACAGACAGCTGGCCTTGGACGAGTTCCAGATGGTGGTGGTGCGAGTGGAGGCGGCCATCAACTCCAGGCCCCTCTGCCCCATCTCCGACAGCCCCAAGGACTTCCGGGCACTCACCCCAGCCACCCTCCTCTCTCCACCCATCCTTTTCGAGTCTTCCTGCACACCAGCCCCAGCTCCCCAGCTTTGGCGGCTCCAGGTGGCCAAGCAGAAGATCATCAGCCTCTTCACCAATGCCTGGTGGAGCAAGTACCTAGCCTACCTTTGCTCACAGCACTTAGCCCAGTCCAAGTGATGCAGCCTCTGCTCTCTGCCTCCCCCAGCCACGGGAAAGGCCTGTCTCCTGGCTGAGGACCGGCCTCGGCACCTGTGGAAGCTGGTGCGGGTGGAGCGGCATCATCCCGATGCTTCAGGCACCATCCGCTTCATCTCGGTGGTTGACTGCAATGGCTACCATGTCAAGCGCTCAGTCTCCCATCTCATCCCCTGCAAGGCCTCTCTGGATGCCTCCCCGCAAGCGCAGAAGGGTCAATGCTCTGAGCCTCCAGCTCAGAGTACACCTGCCCCCACCGGTGGTCCTCTCACAGTGGAAGGGCAGAAAGGCTTGGGGAAGGCTGCAGGATGGGGGCGGAAGCGGTGGGGATGGGGTGCGCGGACGGCTACAGGGACAGCATCTACTCCCGCTTCTTCTACTCCAACGCGGCCACCGGGAACCTCGAATGCACTCCAGGGTCCCTGCTCTGAACCTCCAGTTCAGAGTAGACCTGCCCCTTGCGGTGACACTTTGCCCTTGGGAGATGGAAAGGCTGCTGGTGGAGGGATTCAGGATGGGGATGGAGGGGAGCGCGGAGGAGGCCAGGGCTACGGGGAGCAGCAGCTGACAGCTCAAGCCTGCCGCCATCTACGTCGCCAAGGCCTCCTACCAGCCTGATTCCCCTCCCCACTCACCCCTCTTCTCTTCTGTTCAATTTTCGCTCCCCGCCCCGGCCGCCAGGGCCAGCACGCAGCTGGATGAGGCGCACACTTTCTCTCTCTCTCTGTTTCCCCGTGCTTAGCTCTAGGTCCTGCTCCCAGCCACTCACCTTGCCTCTTGCTGTGAGCTGCCTCCAGGAGAGCCGCCCGCCTAGCACCATGCGGGTCAGAGAGGCTCCTCTGGGGCCTCTCTCGGTGGAAACTTTGCATAGGCGATGGCCTGGAGGCGGCCTCTTCTCATGTTTTACTCTCTCAACTTTCTGGATCTCCTGCTCCGTTTGCAGAGTTGCCTAGCCTGATTCAGTTCATTGCTTTCATGCTTTCATCCTTGGGCCTTTCACATTTCAGTGTTTCAGCCTCTTGGCATTGCTTCAGCCTTTCATGCTTCAGTGCTTTCAGCCTTCGGCGTTTCAGCCACTTTCAGCCTCTTTCTGCCAGCCATGTGGCCATTTGCTGCTTCAGCTTTCAGTCTTGCTGCCCAGCGCACGCGCCCCCACCCTATGCCAGACTAGAGTCCTGGCGAGGGGACTAGAGTCCTGGCGAGGGGCAGGTCTGCCTCGCATTGCCTCGCCTGCCTCGCATTGCCTCATAAGTTGACGAGAACAGGTGTGAATAGCCTAATGGAAAAAATGTTGACTGGCTAAGCTCAGTGTGGAATACTTTAAAAGTAAATTTTCTCTGGCTCTCGGTTTTGAGTTATTAGACAAAATTTTAAATAAAATGTAAGGCTGACTCCAAGGACCCCCCCAAGACTTACACCCAGCCCCCAAGAATTACACCCCCTCCAAAGGGTACTATATTGAAAAAAATTTTACTAGCTTAAAATGCTTCTCTGTCCATATCTCGAAATTTAAACTCAAGGATTTTTTTTCTAAACAACTAAATACCTACTATTTTGGTTAGTCTATACCGAGTTAGTCTATACCGGATGGCGGGCGCATGCCTAGACAGTCATTACCGCAATATAGGGCATAGCCAACACAAATTTTTCCAGGCTCGCGTACAGCATAGTTAGTCCTTACCGAGTTGAGCACTTTAAAACATTAATGAACTCGGTAAGGACTTACTATGTTTAAGGACTAACTATGTTGTACGCGAGCCTGGAAAATTTTGCGCCTACTTGATACTCCTTGTAGGGGACAAGCCCCTACTCCTGGTAGGCATGCGCCCGCCATCCGGTATAGACTAACTATGTTTCAAAAAAAGTAGGTATTTAGTTGTTTAAAAAAATTCCTTGAGTTCCTTTAAGTATGTTAAGGCAATAAAAAAATTTTCAATATATATATCTTGGGGGGGGGGTGGGGTGGGTGTAATTCTTGGGGGGTTGGTGGGGTGGGTGCAAGTCTTGGGGGGTCCTTGGAGTCAGCCAAATTTAAAATTAATCAATAAATGAGTAATTTTCACTTTCTCAACATTCATTGAAATAAAAGCTGGCAGTTAAAAAGTACTAAGCATGTTTACTTTGAAGAAACTGTCAAATCAAGCTGACAAATTTTAATGTATATAAATATAAACGGGAAGTCAGTGATCGAATTTTTTTAGACAATACTGTTAGCCACGCGTTTATTGGTAGCAAAGCAGGTCTTTAGACGCGGTTTGTGAGAAGAGTACGAATGAGGGACCCTTTTAAAAAAGTACCCAAGATGCGTATCAATCAATTGTATACATCGGCAGACCAAATGTGGGTCTTTTTCCCCCAAAATGCGATTGCCTTGAGTAAAATGTCACGAAAATGCAATTTCTACTAGTGGAATCTGCTGCTTGGACAGTTGCTTTTGGTTTTTGGCGCGCAGTTCAGTGTCTCTTTCCATGCGCGCCCAAAAATGCAGATGACGCAGCAGATTCCATTAGTAGAAATTATATTTTCTTTGACTTTTTACTCAAGGGAATCGCAAATTTTGGAGAAAAGAGATCCACATTTGGACTGCCGATGGTACCAGATATTTCTTCCACTATTATGTAGTGTAAAATGTATTAACACAAATTTTATATATATTTAGTATATATATATTCTATATATATATATATATATATATATTCTTTATATATTTAGTCTAGATTTAATTAAATAAATGAATAAAAATATTTACAGAATAAAATTAGTTAAGAAAACCTGACGAAAAGAAATGATTCGAAAATTAACAAGATATTCTCGGCTGTCGCCAAGAGATGCGCGGCCTCATCCAAATGCAAAAAAGCCAAAGCAAATGGAGCGCTAGTTAGGTGACCCCAATCGTAAACGTTATCCTCTAAAAGCACCTGCTTTTTACCTTTTTTCTAACATCGCCTCTCCTTTTGTTGTTGTTGTTCTCACATTGTTGTCCAATGTCTACTCCTTAGTAAATCTTCTTTTGAACCATTCCAATGTATAAAAATGATTTCTGACCCTAACTAATAATTATTATACTAAATAATATAAGAAACTGCACTATTTTCGAAAATATTTCGAATTTCCGAGCTCCAGATTTTGAGGTTTTTTGGCCATAAATCCGGAACCAATCAAAATGACGCCATGCCCAGAAAAACCCTCCTAGCCACCACCCAGACGGACCTTCATGCAAAATTTGGGCCAATTTCGTTGAAAAACCGCGGAGTCCGGGCTCTGGAACCACACATATATAAATACTAGTAATATAGGTCAGTGGCCGCGCTACGCGCGGCCACATTTAGATGAAATTTATGCCAACACACCCCAAATCTTGCTAAAGAAAAACCAGAAAATATAAAGAAAATCTTGCTATTAAAGTCAGAAAATATTTCAAAAAAGACTGCTTAAAGACTGCTTTGAGTCACTACTCAAGACCAAACAACTCAAGTAAAACTTGAGGTGAATCTCTAGGACAATTTGCATTATATTGTCCAAGATAATGCTTACTCAAACTTGCCTTGAAGGAATACTTAATTTATCCCAAAAACATCAGACTCACGGGTAGGCCAGAAAACAAAAAATTGGCTTCATTCAATCAATTTTTTTCTAATTATTTTATTTGAATCTTTGAAAAATAACCAGTTAATTTTATGCAGAATTGTTGTAGCTTTAATTTAAAAAAAGTCCGACAGGAAATGTTAAGAATTGAATGAGCTACAAAGGAGTAAAGTCAAAAAAGGGGCAAAAATTGCGAAATTTGTCACGTTTTCAATCATAACTTATTGTTAAGGAAAAACTGCGAGGACGAGCGGTGATATTTTGTCAATCTTGCCGAGATCTGTCCAAAATGCTATCATATGCCAAGATAGGTTGAGAATCCAGACCCCGCCGAGACCCCTCCAAAAATGGCATCACCCGTATTATATAAGATATATATGCGGACAGACGGACGAAAAATGGGGTAACTGTATAAGCGGGCCTTGGCCGCGCAAAAATAAAGTGCAAATTTATTAGCAAACTAATATATTTTTGTGAAACTTTCATGACACATGCTTTAGACCTGCAGATGGTACCAATTGTTTCCTAATTTAAACAGACAAAATAAAAATAAAAGCCAGAGAAGGATTTGAACCTACTAGTTTCACCCAGCTATACAATCGCTTTCACCACTGCACCACTGGTGCATCTGGCTCCTTGTTCAACTGAAGACCTATTAACAAATGCATAAGGGCCAGAGACCAGAGAAGGGGGATGTGCGCGGGAAGAAATGAATACCTACTATCGTCCATTGAATAGATGTGGAGAGAAGGAGAAGGAGGATGAGTTTGGACAAATGGTTTTTAGTGATTTTCTCATAAATTCAGCCACTTTTTAAGGATTTCTCGCTACTTTAGCTGGTCAATTGGATGATGATCTTTTCAATGAAAAATGAATCATTGCGATTGGATTTTTCTGTGAAGAGCAGGAGCCTTATCAAATTTAAGATCTAGCAATAACCCTCAAAACGTACACCTGGCTCGAAAAGAGGGGCTGGGCGCTTACGGTTCGCTTTGCTCCCTCGCGCCAGCCCAATTTGCACTTTACAGCTATAATGATTGTTTTTAGAGATTTTATCAAAAACTTTCATATTTCAACCGTAAACCTAATCAATGCCATAAAATGGGACTTGTTGGGTTTTAGTATAAATATATGAAAAAACAGGGTCTACTTTTAGTAGATGTATTATTTGCAATTTTTTTGGCCCATTTTTATTTAAGCGGAAAAAATAGTTACTTATGGCTTGTCAATGACTTTTCAGTTGACACTTATTGTAGTAACAGTCTCCTATGTATTTTCCTCTATTTTTCACAGAATATTCGGCTGATGTTACGATCCCCCCCGCCCCCCCCCCAAGACTTTGGCCCCCCTCAAGAATTTTCCCCCCACCAAGAATATGGCCCCCCCCCCCCTAATCGATTTTGCCCCCCCCCCTAATCAATGTGGCCCCCCCTCAAGAGTATGTCCTACTCCTACTTAATACCTACTTTTTTACTGAGTCTATACCTAGTTAGTCTATACCGAGTTAGTCATGCTACTAGTTAGTCTATACCGCTATATAGGGCGTAGCCAACACAAAAACTAAAAGGCTCGTCCTTTGACTGTGGCAGTACCTACTAGTTAGTCCTTACCGAGCTGATCATTTTAAAAAAGACTAAAATGCTACAGCATGATTAAGCTTATGAAACCAATCATCAAAAAGAAATAGACAAGTTGTAACAAATTCATGATTTATTTTGATTTAAATTGCGCCTAAATTTTTTACAGGTCCATTTCATTGTTGTTAGTCCATCTAAAAACTCCACTGGTCATTCATAAGCAGGCGGCAATTTATGGCAGAAAGCCTTCCTCAGTAGACTATTCTAGTTCTTTTTCGTTTATCTTCATTTTTGCTTAATTTTTGAATGATTTTTAAAATGCAATTTTTGAAATAAAATGTTTAAATCAATTTTTAAACCTTAGAACTTCTTAAGCCTCATAAAGAAGAAATAAATGTACCAATTGAAGTTTGATTCACATTAAAAATTCATAATATTGAAGATTCCTGCGAAACTTAATTTTATTTTAGCTTGCTTCAATTTGATTTTGATATCATTCATTTTTTACACCTAAAAATTAATTTTAGTTTTATTATATCAAATAAAAATTCAACACTTTTTTTCGATTTAAATTTATGGCATTTGCTTGTATTTTTTCTTATGTTTTTAGTTATTTTGTTTTTTATTACTTTTTCAAAAGTTGTCATCCTCTTGGTGCCAAAATTGCCGCCTGCTTATGAATGACCAGTGGAGTTTTTAGATGGACTAACAACAATGAAATGGACCTGTAAAAATTTAGGCGCAATTTAAATCAAAATAAATCATGAATTTGTTACAACTTGTCTATTTCTTTTTGATGATTGGTTTCATAAGCTTAATCATGCTGTAGCATTTTAGTCTTGTCTATGTCTTGTTCAAGTGGAAGACATTTTTTAATTTGCCACATGAAAAAGGCTACGAGTTTGAAGTTGTAGAAATCATCTATATCTTTTTGATATTTGAACATTCATAATTTTTTTTCTATTGTAATATTTTAGTCCTAGCTTAAAAACATCAATTCATAACAATCGAGCTCAAACCTATCGCATGCAAGCTAACCTGAGCATCAGTTTCTATTTAATGTATAAATCTGCGCAGTTCAGCTGCATTGAAACATTAGGTAAATGGGTAGATGACAAAATCGAGTAAAATCTTTTTCACAAATGTGAATTGATTGAGAAATTTTGCCAGAAAACTTATGCCACAAAATATATCACCAGATTGGCCAGAAAATTTCCTAAAACACGTATTTCTTCGATTTTTGAATTTGACTTTTGTTCTAAAATGAGAACACTTCAAAGTTAGCAATGTCCTGGTTTTGAACAGTTTTTGGAGGTTTTTTGGAGATTTCAAAAATTCTAAGGCCAAAATCAAAATTTCAGGATTTTGGTCATCTGCAGCACCCTAAGAGCTTTCGATCGGTATGCATATGTCCATAGTTTTAACCAAAATCCAATGAGCTCAAGGCCGTGACATGCAACCACCCAAAAACTCGATCGCCCATTCATAACTAGGGCGCTGTCGCGCCCTAGGACATCAATGAACTTGGTATAGACTAACTAGTAGGTACTGCCACTGTCAAAGGACGAGCCTTTTAGTTTTAAGTACGCGTCTCCTAAAGTGAAGGCAGACTACGATAGGGAACTTGGCTCACACTTCTGCGCCCTTGCGCGACAAAGGGGAAGTCTACCCTCCAATCTGGCTCTCCCCCACTTATCCTCCCACTGTCTGGGACAATCTCTGCCACCAACACCCCAATGTCCTGAACATGCCGCTGAGAGACGAAGAAGAGAGCTTCCAGGTGGACATCCTCCTCAGCATTGACATCACCTCATCCCTTCTTGCCAGTGCCCTCTCACACAACTCCCTCATCCTGCCCTCTCTCAGCATCCTTCACACCCATGTCGGCAATATGCTGATGGGAGTGGCAGACTCTCCATTGCCGCCGGTGCACAAGATGCGGGTGAGGAGAGCAATGATGCTGGTGAATTCGTTGATTGTCCACCAGCTCCAGAGCTACCACTCTCTGGAGAGAGAAGGCATCTCAGAGGACGAGCTTTTGATGATGGTGAATGATGAGGCATTGGAGAGATTCTGAGCACTCATTCAGAAAGGGAAATACTGCTACATGGCCCCCTTTCCATTCACTCAGCCCTTCCCTGCAAACACCAGTCGCAGCTACAATCACACCCACAAATGCCTTCTCTCCGCCTGGACCACCCTGGAGAGAAAGAGCCTGATGAAGATGTTCCTCGAGGCGGTGATGGGGCAGTTGGAGGCTGGCAACTTGGAGATTGTCTACAATGCGCAGGGCCTTCTACCTCCCTTGCTTTCTGGTCATCAAAACCTCCTCTCTCCACACCAAGTGCTGACCCATCCTGGACCCGATCATGAATGTGTTGACCAACCCTGACCTCTCATTCAATGACCTCCTGGAAACCAGCCCCCAGCTCCTCAAGTCCCTCATTGGCATTGTCCTGTGCAGCCACTTCTCGTAGATCATTGTCTTCAGACACATGGAGAAAGCTTTCCTCCAGCTCCAACTACAACACCCCCCTTGTGGAGGAGATCAAGTCTCTCACCTACATTGACAACGTTGCCTTCACCACCACCACCTGGGAGGAGGCAATGAAGAAGAAGAAGGAGGCAAAGAAGATGTTCCAGGAAGTGGGCATGAACCTGTGAGAGTTCACCTCCAACTCCGCAGAGTTCAACAAGAAGCTGCGATCAGAGGAGAGAGGAAAGCTGGAAGGTCAGAAGATCTTGGGAGTGGTGTACGTTGTGGAAAGGGACATGCTGGGAGTGGCCCATCCAGAAGCCAAGCAAACCTTCCCCTGCACTAAGCACCTCATCCTCTCACACTATGCCTCCCATTTTGACCCATACTCCTCAGCTCCTAAGAACCAAGCTCCTCTGTCATGACGTTGCTCTAGCAGATTACAACTGGGACATCCCCATCATGAGGAGGGAGTTCGAGGAGCAATGGGAGGAGTGCCAGGAGGACTTGAAATGAATCCCTTTGCTTTCCCTGGTGCAAAGAGCTACCTTCACCAGCGCTGACACCGTCACCCTCTTGGGCTTTGCTGATGCCAGCAACCACGTCCACAGCTTCAGCATCTACAGCCACACCTTCCCTGCCAATGAGGTTGCAGAGGCTGTGGTTTGCTATGATGGTGAAGGCTGCCACACTGAGAAGTCTCAAGGAGCTCTTTGCACTCTCCTCTTTGCCAAGGCCTCCCCCAACCTCATCAAACTGGTGGACATGCTGAAGATGGGGCTGCTGGCCTTGGAGAAGGCCACCAAGGCACTCAAGACCATCCACCATGAGCTCCCGCCGGACATACAGGTACGGGAGATGTGCCTGTACATGGACTCCATGATTGCCCTGCAGCAGTGCCACAACGAATGAGGCCCCACCATCTACACCAAGAACCACATCAAGACAATACGGGAGATGCAGGCAGAGCTTCTCCATCCACCATGTCTCCATGGACCAGAACCCTGCTGACATGGCCTCCAGAGGCCTTTCCATCGAGGACATTAAGAGCCATTTTATGTAAAGTCTTAGACATCCCCAAATATAGCTGGAAAAGTCCCAGGATGATAAAGGGGTCATTTGCGATCACCCTCCCGTTGGAATTTTAGAAAAAGACCTTTCCTAGCCGGAGATATGGTCAAAAATGTAAACTGAGTCAAAAATTTTAGTCCATTTTGGCAAAATCTGAGTTTCTGACAAATCTGGCTTCAAAGCACAGCTAAAATCCATTCAATACCCAACTTCCGCATACCATTGTCAACCTAAGGACCTAACAAGTAAGTTTATGTCAAAATGTCAGCCATTTTTAGGTGATTTTTGTAAAATATGACCCAAGAAAGGTCAATTTCACAGATTTCGCATTTTCAAAAAAAGCGATACTTTTTCAATTTTCACAAAATTTTTGGTTAAATGCACCCCAATGCACCTCATTTTCAAATTGTACACATTATTTGGAACATTTTGATACCCATTTTGTATGTAACAATGGAAGCAGATAGGAGTTACAGCCTTTCGAACTCAGTCACCTCCTAAAATGCCCTATGTTATAACATAGGACGCTTCAGCTGTGGTAAAATTTTTGCACTAAAAAACGTCCTGCTCATCCAAAAAGCAATATAAACCCAATTCCTTTTCAGGTTTGCTCAATCTAATCCTTAGGCATGTTTTGTGCCAAAAGATTACTGGTTGTGTCTCAATTTTTCCTCAACTGGGCCCATTTTTGACAGCAAGTCCGAGTTTAGCCCTATGCTATAACATAGGCAAAAAATGACCAAAATTTTTTTTGTCTTGAAATTCAAACGCAATGCCCAAAACTCAAAGAACTAACTCAGATACACCTAAAAATATCAATTTTACCCTATGTTTTGTGATTTAATTCAAGATGATATGATGCTGAAATTGGCCAATTTTCAGCTTAAAATGACCATAAATTAAGACAGTTTAAATTGTTATATTTTCAAATAATGGCTATAAAAAAGGTATTTCTAGGTGTATCTGAGTTAGTTCTTTGAGTTTTGGGCATTGCGTTTGAATTTCAAGACAAAAAAAATTTTGGTCATTTTTTGCCTATGTTATAGCATAGGGCTAAACTCGGACTTGCTGTCAAAAATGGGCCCAGTTGAGGAAAAATTGAGACACAACCAGTAATCTTTTGGCACAAAACATGCCTAAGGATTAGATTGAGCAAACCTGAAAAGGAATTGGGTTTATATTGCTTTTTGGATGAGCAGGACGTTTTTTAGTGCAAAAATTTTACCACAGCTGAAGCGTCCTATGTTATAACATAGGGCATTTTTGGAGGTGACTGAGTTCGAAAGGCTGTAACTCCTATCTGCTTCCATTGTTACATACAAAATGGGTATCAAAATGTTCCAAATAATGTGAACAATTTGAAAATGAGGTGCATTGGGGTGCATTTAACCAAAAATTTTGTGAAAATTGAAAAAATATTGCTTTTTTTGAAAATGCGGAATCTGTGAAATTGACCTTTCTTGGGTCATATTTTACAAAAATCACCTAAAAATGGCTGACATTTTGACATAAACTTACTTGTTAGGTCCTTAGGTTGACAATGGTATGCGGAAGTTGGGTATTGAATGGATTTTAGCTGTGCTTTGAAGCCAGATTTGTCAGAAACTCAGATTTTGCCAAAATGGACTAAATTTTTTGACTCAGTTTACATTTTTGACCATATCTCCGGCTAGGAAAGGTCTTTTTCTAAAATTCCAACGGGAGGGTGATCGCAAATGACCCCTTTATCATCCTGGGTTATCATCTTGGGAACTTGGAAAATCGACTTTTCCAGCTATATTTGACCCATTACATAAAGGGCCTCTTAAGTCACCAAAAAACTTCAGCCTCTGGTTCTATGGTCCCAGCTGGGCACAAGGAGAGCCACAGGAGTTCCCTTCCTATAAGCATCCCAGCTCAGTGGAGATCATGCATGGAGCTAACAGAGAGTGGCAAGATTGCCATCACTGGGAATGAGATGCACTGCATGGTGCAGACAACAAGGAAGACACTAACGGAAGATGCCATGGAGGGCCCCTTCAGCTTCAAGGCACATCACTTCATCAGCAAAAATTTCTGTTGAGGAAACGGCGCGTTTGGTATACGGTATGTTTTTGCTGCTTTCTCACCGCCTATGCCACCATCAGCTTCATCCATTCCTAGCGCCCGCCCTCCCTCTTCTAATCCTATTGCAACAGTTGACACACATTCTGCTTGAGTAAAGGGGAGAAAGAAAACTAACCATCGATGCACAACAGAGCTGTGGAGGAGTAGAGACCTCTCCATCCTTCAGCCTGTGGAGCCTGTAAACCAGAGAGTTCACCTTCGTCGGCGGTCAGAGCATCTTCAAGGACTACTTCAGCTTCCTTCTCTGGACCCCCAGCCACACAGGTCTCCCACTCTTTCATCATATTCTCTCTCTAGCTCGCCTCTGCCGAGCTCAAGCTTCGTCTCCTCTTCATCAACCTCTTCTATCCACTCACCTTCCCAACAGCCCTCTCTAGGGCTAGAGTCAGAATCAGAACAAGGTCGAGAAGATGAGCAATGAGCAGCCCGGTGCCTCTGTCGCAGGCCTGGCCTACCTCTCCCACTTCGACCTCGTCTCTCAGCACCACCCCATCGAGTGCAGCCATGCCTGCGACGCCGAGCATCATCTCCCCAACCAACTCAAGGGCTTCCGGTGCCAGGACATCTACTGCCTCGCCGGCCTCTCCAATGCCTTCTCACCCTCCGGCGCTGCCTCCAAGACTGCTTTCCGAGCTCTGGAGGCCCGCCACAACGTCTCCACAACCGTCACCCCTGAGGAGTGGACAGAGAGCACCTGGCCCTTCCTCTTCCTCTGCCACCC
This sequence comes from Ptycholaimellus sp. GST1_10, assembly GCA_030248095.1. Taxonomy (NCBI): domain Eukaryota; kingdom Metazoa; phylum Nematoda; class Chromadorea; order Chromadorida; family Chromadoridae; genus Ptycholaimellus; species Ptycholaimellus sp. GST1_10. The sequence continues at coordinate 44,298 of JASANA010001243.1, forward strand.
TGCGAGCTGGGTATGGGGCGCTCTCCTCACCCTCTCCTCCTCCAGCTCAAGGACCAAGGCCTTCTCAAGCACACCTCCTACCACAAGTACTCCTACATTGGCCCTACTCGCTTTGAGGAGCACACTGGTTTGCCCTTCCATCGATCGAGCCTAGAGCCTCACGAGGAGCACTTCTGGACGGAGATGATGGGGGAGCGAGAGCCCATCCCCAACCCCTCTTCCTCTCCTCACCTTCCTCATTGCATCGGCGGCATTCCCGAGTCTGAGTTCCTCCAGCAGCTGGCTGCCGCGGGGCACCTGGACGATGCAGAGCCGGTGGATGATGAGGAGAACGACAAGGAGGAGGACGGCGGACAGGAGGGCAACCTGGAGCAGGACGATGACCTGGAGCTGGAGGAGGACACACCCGCCGTCCGCATCGCTCAGCTTCAGCAAGAGGCCGATGCTGCCAAGGAAGCCCTCCAGGCTCAGGCCATGGTCTCCCAGCAGTGCCTCACCGAGCTCCAGGCCTCCCTAGACTCCATCGCAGCCGAGTGCCTCAGCGCCCAGAAGGCCCTGCAGGAGGCCAAGTGAGTACAGCAAGAGCAGACAGCTCTCCTTCTCCAAGAACAAGCTCTTCGTCAGCAAGCCAAGTCCACCTCCCAGTCAATGCAGAGTGAGGTGGAGTGGCTACGGCACACCATGGAGGGCATGAAGAAGGAGATGCAGCAGCGCCTCAAGGCCATCCAGGATGAAGGGACTCAGGTCCAGCGCCAGTTCCAGGAAGCCGAGTCCCACCTCCCTCGGGACCTCCAGCTTGTCCAGGAGTCCAACGACGCCCTCTCCTCTTCTCTCATCCAGAAGAGCACCAAGGCTGGACAGGCGCAGACGAGGAACATGGCCCTGCAGAAGGAGGTGGAGCGGATGAAGGAGCGCGTCAAGCACGCGGAGGCAGAGCGGGCCGCCATCATCCACTCCTCTCCATCCCTGCACCCTCGCTGGGCCTCCGCCTCCCTGCCTCCCGACACTCATCCCAACCCGCCCGCCTTCATTGGAGCTCCCGCCTCTGCCGGGCCCTCCACAAGTCTCACCCCTGCCTCCTCCTCTACTACTGCAACTACTGCCTCAACTCCCCTCTTCTCCTCATCCTTGATGGGATTTGCGGTGAGTACAGGCGTGGGACCTACAGCTACAACTGCTCCAGCTCCGGTGGTGACAAGTTCAGGCATGCTGTCAATGGCGTTCGCGATGTCTGCGGCCACGGCCTTCACCTCCAACACTCAGCCCACCTCTGCTGGGCATCCTGCCTCTGCCGGGAATCCCGCCTCTGCCAGGAACCCCGCCTCTGCCAGGGCCATCCGCCACTCTGGCTCCTATCTGGACATGGCCCTCGGCCATGCGGGATCCCGACATCAGCGCCCCAAGCTCCACTTCTTTGATGGCGTCAACCTTGCAGACTTTGCGCACTGGTGGGAATGGTGGCAGTACTACTTTGACCCGGAGCCCATGCCTGTCGCTGACAAGCTGGAGCTCCTCCTCTCCTGCCTCAAGGGCCAAGCCCACACCAAGGTTGTCTGGTGCCAGCACTACAAAGCCACAGACTACGAAGAGGCGAAGAAGGTGTTGCTGGAGTCCTACGGGGACCCTGCGGGGACAAAGCGTGAGCTGATCCAGGCCCTCCATGACATCGTGCCCATCCACACCTTCAGTGGCTGGGAACAGATCTCCGGCCTCATGGACTTCCTCTTCGCCACAGCCAACCAGCTGCGTTTGCTCAGCGTCGGGGACCTGGACTCTCACCTTCCTCTCATCACTGCTAAGCTGCCATCGGACTACTGGCAGGAGATTGTGCTGCAGCATTGCCGGACGGGCATCCTCACCGATCCTTCGACAAGCTCGTCATCCTCCTCCAGACGGAGGCCCGCTTCCGTCGCGAGCTGGAGGCCAACGCTCCACCTCCTTCCATCTCTTCTGGTGCAGCGCTTCTAGGAGCGGGCCAGTCTCGCCCAGCCAAGTCCGGACCGCGCTCGTTGCCCCAGCCAACCACACAGAAGCGCAAGAAGGGCTCCAGCAACCAGAAGAGCTCCAGTGGCCCGCCTTGCAAGTCCTCACAGGCCCCGAGCGGAGACAAGCCCAAGCTTCGTTGAGCGGAGGGATGTGCCGTCTACTGCGCCTTCTGCGACAACAACCACTACCCCTGCGACTGCACCAAGTACTCCACCCCTCAAGCTCACCTCTGCCGGGCCAAGGAGATCCCCCTCTGCCTCAACTGCCTCCAACAGTGCCACGAGGCTGAGGACTGCCACAACAAGGGCCGCTGCCAGGAGTGTCAGGCCAAGCACCACACCATCCTCCACTCTGCCCTCCAGGCCAATCCTGGCACCACCTGTGCCGGCCTCGCCATCCAGTCCAACCACAACCTCCCCTACACCCTCCATGCCCTCTGCATGCTCAACGCCTACAACGCCAAAGGTGGGGAAGGGAAGTGGGTGGAGTTGCTGGTGGACGACGACTCCTCCTTTACCTGGATTACCAGGGACTGCGCCTCGCAGCTGGGTCTACGCGCCTCTGGCTCCGCTCACGTCTCTCTCTCCACTGCCTGCGATGGACAGACCAAGTACGTATGGACGCGCTATGTGAACCTAAAGCTCCTGCGACAGGACGGCCAAGTGCTGCCAGTGGCCACACTGCTAGCGGACGAGGTGGCTGCGCCGGTGGTGGTGGGCGGCTTTGAGCTGCGCTCCGAACTCTCCAGAAGCTCCCTCCCAGCCACTACCTCAACCTTCCTTCCTCCACCCAACGCTCTGTTTGCCTAGACATCCTGCTCGGCGTCAACTACAGTGAGCACGTGACTGGCCCCGAGGCCACCGCCCTCAAGGTCGCCGCCAGCCTCTCCTGCTACATCACCCCCTACGGCAATCTGCTCAAGGGATGGGTGGATCAGCGCTTCCTCTCCGAGGCCTCCTCCCCTCCTACTTAAGCCTTCCTCTTCTCCTATGGACATGTGGAGGAAGAGCTGAAGTGGCAGACCAATCTGGACTATCTGGGCATCGCGGCAGAGTACGAGGAGCTGCAGAAGGTGAGCGAGGAGTTTGACATTGCTCGCATGGAGGATGGCCACTTTCTTGTTGGCCTCCCCGTCAAGGACTCCATCTCTTGCCTCACCTCCAACTTCCGCTGTGCCCTCTCTTGCGGCATCCGTCTGGAGTCCAACTACAGCCCCGAGGAGATGGCCCTGCACTACGGTGAGTTCAACAAGTTTGCCATGGAGGGCATCATCGAGCCCGTCGTCACCTCCTCCAAGCCTCCTCTCCTCCACTACATCCCCCATCAACTGGTGTTCAAGTACGGTGCGGAGTTCACAAAGTGCAGGCTGGTCCTGGATTGCTCTGCCAAGATGTCAGAGGGCATCAGCCTCAACGACTGCCTGCACACGGGGGACAACCGCATCTCCGACCTCTTTGGCCTCCAGTGCAAGTTCCGGGCGGGCAAGCACGTCTTCATCACCAACATCTCCGCAGCCTTCTACGGCATTGCCGTTCGCCCCAAGCACCAGGACCTACTGCGCATCTTCATTCCCTGCGACCGCCGCAAGCCCCTCTCCAGCCGCAACCTTGACATCTACAAGTATGCCCGGCTGGTGATGGGGGCCAGTCCCAGCCCCAACCTCCTCCTTGCCTGCCTCAAGCGCCTCGGCAACGATGCAGCGGAGTCGAAAGCAGCCATGGACTGCGCTCTGAGGAGCTTCGAGCCCTCGCTGACAGCTTCTACGTGGACAATGGCATCTTCCCCTTCACCGACCCCAAGGATGCCAAGCGCATCATCGCCAGCCTCATTGCCCTCTTAGCCTCCGCCAAACTCCATCTGCACCAGTTCTCCTCTGACGTGCCAGAGGTGCTGGAGGGAGTGCCAGAGCCAGCCCTGCAGACGAAGCAGGTCATTCACAACATTCACCAGGAGTGAAGCGAGTGCTGCGAGGCTGCGGCATCTGCGTCTGGGCTGCCCGATGTCCTCTTCCCCAGCCTCCGCCCGGACTCCTTCCCCAACAACGTCTTCAGCCTCATCTACCTCCCTTCCATCACATCCTTCTCGACCAGCTGGGCCCCCTCTACACCTACAACTACCCTCGCAAGCAGTACCAGAAGAGATGGGTGGCGATGTTCAGCTGCTGCATCTCTTGAGGCCTTCATATGGAGGTGTTGGAGAACTACAGCATGGCAGCCGTCATCAGCGCCTTCCAGCGGATGTGGGCCAGATGCGGGCTCACCCCCAGCAATGTGTACCTGGACTGCGCCATGGCCTTCAAGGGCTTCGCCACTCTTGCCAATGCCTTCCCCTCATACATCTCTCTCAAGCTCTCCTTTGGCTCCATTTGGGCACCTTGGAGGCAAGGGGGTGTTGAGAAGATGGTGGATCTGGTGAAGGGGCCTCTGCAAGCCTCGCTGGGCTCCCAGAAGGTTAGCGACTTTGAGCTCAGTGACTTTGTGCTCAACCAGCGCCCTCTCACCAGCCTGACCGACAACCCTCAGGACCTTCTCCCTCTCACCCCTGCACATCTCCTCTCACCCCATGCCCAGCTCCAAGCACCTCTCCTGCTGGACTCACTTCTGCTGCCCAGCTCTTGCCCTGCCTGCCTCCTGCGCCTCCAAGTTCAGCATCGCCAGGAGCTGGTGGACTCGTTCTGGCGCCGCTGGAGCAGGGAGTACAAGGCTCACCTCCGCCAACAGCACCTCCATCAACTTTGCCAAGGCCAACCTGTGGAGCTGAAGGTGGGCGTCGTCTGTCTCCTGGTGGAGAAGAGCAAGCGGGCCAACTGGAAGCTTGTCAAGGTGGACAAGCTCCTCCCCGGCACTGACAACATCCTACGCTACGTCAAGGTCACTGATGCCTCCGGCTACAGCAGCACCTGCTCCGTCAGCCATCTTGTCCCCTTGGAGCTCGATCTGCTCTCCAGCATCTGCCCCGAGGACCAGTCTGACTACCCAAGCAACTCCACAGAGGTGGAGGAGGCTGGCAATGCGGTCGGTGATCGGGACGGCGGGGATGGAGCGGTGGAGTGGATGGAGGATGCGGACAAGCCAGCCCCTGCCCCTCCTACTCCCTCTTTCCTTCCCCTCGAGGCCTGCGTGCCTATCGTCGCTCTCTTCTTTCCCAGTAGCATACTTTGTTGAGCTCCTTTCTCATCTCCCACCTCTCCAGCTCACTCATGCTTTCTTTTTTTGAGACACTGCCTAGCATTATGTAGCTTTAGGCCTTCCTCTGTTTCAGCTCCATTCCTTCCTTTGTTGAGGCTTGGAGTGTGATTCATCTTCTTCTCTTTGTTGGGCAAATAGAAGGCCCCGAGTATTCTGTTGAGGAAACGGCGCATTTGGTATATGGTATGTTTTTGCTGCTTTCTCACCACCTATGCCATCGTCAGCATCATCCATTCCTAGTGCCCGCCCTCCCTCTTCCAATCCTCCTGCAACAGTTGACACACATTCTGCTTGAGTAAAGGGGAGAAAGAAAACTAACCATCGATGCACAACAGAGCTGTGGAGGAGTAGAGACCTCTCCATTCTTCACTTTCAACTATCTCCTCAACTCAACAAAGAGGCAATTCCTGCACCAGCAACCTGTCTCTTTGGGCTGCATCCCGGCGATGCAGTCAGAAGCGGCAGAGGAGCTTTGGGTGTGCCATCTCCAGCAAAAGTGCTACACGGAAGTACTCAAGGCTCTGGAGAATCCTGGCACCAAGGCTCCCACCCATGTCACCAACCTCATCTGCAACCTTTCCCTTCAGGTCTCCAACACCAGACTCATCCACTGTGGAGCCAGACTGGAGAGAATGACAGTTCCTTTTGATGCCAAGCATCCCATCCTCCTCCCCAACAAACACCCCTTCACCATCCTACTCATCCTCCACTTCCATGAGCTTGTGGGAAGACCAAGAAGAAAAAGGAGAAGGGGACCAAGGAAATCAAGGAGTTCCCAGAGTTTTGGCTTGGCAAAGCCTACGTCCTTGTCTACACCTGCCAGATGACTGCCTACACCTACACAAGCCAACTCATCTCCTCAGCATCTTCCAACACCAAGAACCAGTCCTAGACAGAGTCTGGGACACCTACATGGAAGAACTAAAGAGCATGCTGATCGCGGAGAGCAGCCACTACTTCAAACCCTGCCACCACAAGTCCACGAGGCCGCTGATGGAAGGAGAGCTGGTGTGGCTGTACAATGAGAACATGCCTAACCACGCCTTCCATCTTGGGCACATCATCAACTTACCTCCACCTACGCCCCCAGGAGACAAGAAAGAAGAACAACCTCTCATCCCCAAGGTCCTCATCAACAAAAGGGTGAAGGAGGAAAAATGAAAACCACCATTGTCGAATGCCACATCTGCTCTCTCATACCACTAGTCTACAAACCTCATTCAAAGCCCTTCCACATCACACCCTCGCCGGAGGGCAGCAATGCACCCAGCCAAGGAGGAAAGAGGAGAAGGGAATTAGAACTATGATGAAGGAACCAGCGTGGTGACGATGGACAGTGCCAGGGCAGTGAAAGGCAACAATGAGTCCATCTACAACATGGGCAAAGAAGTCCAGCTCCATACCTACGATTAACCTCCCAATCCCAATGAAGAACCAGTGGATATCGTGGAATGGGGAGAAGAAGGAGCGCAGGAGGAACCTATTTGGGAAGAGAGCTTGGAAGCGGCCTCAGACACCAACACTGCCGACAATGGCAATCTACCTGCACCCCCCATCCACAGCATCCTCAAACACTCCTCAGCCACCAAAAACCTTCATGTTGGTAAAAGTGGCAAAAGGAAACGCAAAAATGCCCCAACTGCCCCCCTCCAATGCTCCACCCACAAGAAGAAACTCTGCTTCAGCCACCTCCAAGAAGCCTACCTCGCAGGAGAGCCATCTGACAAGTTTGTCAACACCCAACCCACTTGCCCTCCAAAGAACACAGCAGAGCTCCTTGCCCTCCATTGCCACAAGGATGACATCCCTGAGATGCAAGGAAGCTCAGAGCTAGCAATGTAATGCCGACACATGCTCCTTGCCTGCTACATGAGGGAGGACAAGGTGGAAGAAGCCTGCAAGAAGGAGATGAGACGACAGCTGAAGGAAGAATCAAAGCTGGATGTGGAAGATGACTATGGGCAAAAGGAGTGGATCCACCTGGACTCAATGGATGTGGACTTATTCCACATTCCATTATGGCAAGGAAAGAGATTGCCAGTCCATTATGCCGCCCATGAGAAGTGGACAAAAGAGAAGTGGACAAGACTGCCCGGGAAGCTGCCCTGGATGATGCTGATGCTGGTGATGGTGGTGACCCACAACTGCTCCATCTACACCAAGGCCCTCCCTCGGACCTACCATACCTTGGACCTCTATCTCCACATCAGAAATGACATTGTCACATACTTCCTCAACTGGGGACTCACTGACAGACTGGAGTGGAAGCCAGCTCCTGCAGACGAGTGCCTGGATGCTTGGAAGATGAGAAATAACCAAGGAGTGACGCTGGTGAAGCTGGTCACAAATGTCTGGTCCACAAACCAGGAGGAGTACTGCTGGCCCTGCTGCTTTAAGACCTTCTACTACTACAACACAAACCTCATCATCCACAAATGCTCCATCTACACCCAGTGTTGCCGTTTTTTATGGCATAATGTGTACATTACAGAATCTTATACAATCCATATATTCTATAAAATTGTATAATTGGCTGATTGTAATGTGAATGTATGTATAATTCTGTGAGAGGCCAAAATGCACATTATTATGCCATAACTGGGCTTGATATGGCATAAGTATGCATCAGTTATTATGATTTGCACTTCAGCTTCTCTGTGCTGTTCGCCATGCAACCAATGCATAGATTGCAGAGGTGCAGCAAAGGCTCCAGCTTCTCTGTGCTGTTTGCCATGCAACCAATGCATAGATTGCAGAAGTGCAGCAAAGGCTTCAGCTTCTCTGTGCTGTTCGCCATGCAACCAATGCCGGTGACACTGAGCACTATGCAAGGAAGAAATGCAATGAAAACATGTGCAAATAATGTGTCAAAAAAAATTTGTGTCATTATCATGGTATATTAGAGAATTAGAGAATATTGTATATTGTATAATCCATTAGATTGTATGTATAACAGGGCTTATTCTAATGTTAAGATTGTATAATTTTTGGGGCACCTGTATTGTAATGTGAATGTATGTATAAGCACAGAAAAAAACGGCAACACTGTCTACACCTTCAACTTCACCCCCTAACCTCCAACCTGGGCAGACTGGAGGGATGCGATGTGGACAAGGAGAGCTGCATACAGCCCACGTACATCATTGTGTGGGATGACAAACCCATCTTCTCCTACTGCCCCATCCAGCACTACGGCATCTACAGTGGGGACATTATGGGAGATCACATACAAATTGCCAAACTTGCCACCTACCTCCTTCTTCACCTATTGCCCACCTTCTGACTTCCCCTATCACAGACCAGGAATGGGCTGCTTGCCAGCCAATGTCCTGCTGTCGCACGAAGGAGGCACCCTTTACATCAACTACAAGCGGAAGAAGAAGGTGGTGTCCGAAGGTCCGAAGCCTCAAGGAAGCTCAGACTCCCTCCCCCAGCCTTCCTCTCGCACCACTGATTGGTGAAACCCACATGACCAACAGCATCCTTCCTTTCAGTGTTATTGAGAGAAAAGGAGAACATGGAAGGCTCAAGAGGAGCAGAACTGGAGAGAAGAAGGAGAAAGGCGGAGAAGGTGAATGGCAACGTAACAGGAGCAACGCCAATCCACTCCATTCCAAACTTGCATCTTCACACCTACTCCAACACTATCCCTTCACTCCCCCACTCCTCCACCTGACTCCAATGAGCAGAGCGGGATGCTGGCCAATGAACCAAGAAGCTCTTCATGGGACCTGGACAGAAATGCAAGGACAGTGCTCATCCACTACCACCTCCACCACATTGAAGACTGGGTGAATCTGCTCGACCCTGGAGTGGCTAAGCTGCACTACATCATGGACGAGCTGATGGGCATCATGGGGCAGCTGGACATGAAGGACAAGCATTACATGTGTGTCATCGAGGAGCACCAGAACCAACTGCTCAAACAGTTGTTCCACATAAGCCCCACCAATGGCCTCAGAGCACTCACCAGCCAACAAGACCTGGCAGCAGAGGTGAGAGGCTCCGCCATCTATGTCTCCCAGTGCATTCAGGCAGAGGTACTAATCACCGTACCGCAAAACCACTGAAAATTTAGCAATGAGATTTTAGATTTGTGGGGTGGTTTTGCATACGTTATGATACAAAACCACTAATTTACCAATAAATATTCTTTTAAATCCGGGAGTTTCACTACCTTCCGGAAAACTCCTACAGAATGGAAATTGCGACACTGCAATTTCCATTTATGAATCCAGCTTTGTTTCATCATGAATTAAACCAACGATTTTCAACTTTATATTCTGTGTATTGCAGGAGAATGGTTTAGCCTATTTTTAGCGTTGGCAATAATATTTGTTTAATAATTCAGTGTCACCTGGTTTTCCCGCTGGGAAAACCATGGAATAGAGTTAAATTATTATAACAGGTATTTTAAAATCTGCATGACAGGGGTTTGCTAAGTCGCAACCCCTGGCATGGGTTTGGTGATGCAATATTACCCACCTAAGTACAATTAATACTTTCTATGGATATATGGACTATATATTTATTATAGATACAAAAAAAAGTTTCCTTTCTACCATGGATTTCACCATGTAATACTAATGGAGTGATTAATAGGTTATGATTTTATTATTTGCAGATTTAATGAAATAGGTAAAGATAATTATGGGGTCGTTGGTAATGGATATAACCACCCAGTGGATGGTTTTTACCTTTTGCATGACAGGGGTTGCTAAGGTGGCAACCCCTATCATGGATTTTAGGTGATAAAATATTATCCACCTAAATACACTTTTACTTTCTATGGATATATGGATTATATATTTATTGTAGATATGAAAAAAGTGTAAAATGTCTCAGTGGAAGGGCTTATATAATAGTAATGGATGATTAATGGGTTATGTGCCATATATTGTAGAAAGTTATGAATATATTTTATTGCAGAATTGAATGGTATCCCTATTTTGATGGAGACTTTATTGGTACCCTGTAATACATATTTGGGGTACAGAGGTTTGCTTTTATTTTTATTACATACAAAAATAGAATGAATTCCAGGTGATGGAATATACAACACTTTGATATTTGTGAAATATAGTTTGATGATATATTATTTAGTGATATGTTATTTGGTGATATATTATTTGTTATAAATATTAGTGTCATTCGGTATTACAGGTAATGGTGTATATAGTCCTTTGATTTATTATTTGTGATGAATATGATATTATTTGGTGATATATTATTTGTGATAAATATACTGAATCTGGTAACCCAGACCTACCTATGTATGAATTATATTAATATATTTCCTAGTTAAATTCCAACTTGAATTGTGGTCACTCGGGACCCACCTATGTAGTAGAGGTGGCCACCATCTTCCCGTTCCACCAACTCAAGGGAGAAGAGAAGTGCCATGCCTTCATGCCCATCAAACTGCGCTCAGGCAGAATCCTCTTTCTACCTGACAGAGTAGGCATGGACCTGGTCCATCACAGCCCCCTGATCAACTGCAACTTGGTGAGCCAGTTCCAGTTTGTTGGACCCATCTCCAAGGAGGACACCACCACCTTCTTCCAGCAGTTCATGCATGGCACCTTCGCAACCTACCTCCAGATGCCCTTCCTCCAACACCTCATCCCCAACATCACCAATGACTCTCCCATCTTTTCAACGCCCATCTCATGCCTCCCTTCTCTGCTCTCGCTGCCTATTCCTCCAACCTGCCTGCGTTTGAACAAAAGCTCACCAGCCTCATCAACTACACCATCCACTTCTCCATGGACAAGGACAAGGCGGCAGAGATTGGCAGACGAGTCCAGACATCAACAGCTGGATGCTACCTTCCCAGCTGAATGCCCTTCGGAGGGACAGCCCCAGTGGAGGTGATGAGGGAGACAGCAATGGCAATGCTGGAATTGCCACGCTCTCTGTCTGAGCAGTCCATCATCCTGGACAGAGGAGAAGGAACCGCCTATTACCTCCAGGACTCCACAGAGAGCCTGGCTCCAAGCATCCTGGCAGAAGGTTCTTGACACAGCAGCCAAGCTGGAAGTGAGGTGCAAAAGAGAAGCCGAGCACAATGCTCCAGCTCCAACGTCTCCTTCCAGCTGCCAGACAAGCACCAATGCCAATCAAGTCGCAGCAGAGAAGCCAGCCTGCGTTGCTCCCTTTCCCACACATCCTGCCTCAACTAGATCCCCCTACATCTCTTCTTTGTACCCCCAATAGCCACTAACAACTCCCTCCTACCCCATTCTGTTTCCAGTTACACAATTGGAGAAGCGGAGGTTCTCTCTAGCTGATGCTACCCTCTGGCCTCCCACCAACTGAGAGGCGGGCAGGCTGTGAGAGTAACTATCCAAATATGATGTTGGAGAGACGTCGGGAATGCGTTTGCTGTGCCATGCCCAATCTTGATCCTCAACCTCCCCTCCGCTCCCCCCATCGCGTCCCATGCCACCTCTTTCTCACTCTTCTAACTTCCTTACATATGTTGCAAACCATATGAAAAGAGGAACCATGAAGCAGTCACCGGAATTTGCTGCAAGCAGTGGGATTACCCCACGTGTAATATGCTTTTGGCTGTAAAAGTGGATGAAATTACTGAAATTGTGAATCTCTGATTCAGTGCTTATTCTCTCTTAGCTTATATTATTAATGCCTGCACGTAAAAATGCTTGGGCATCAAAGTGATGAAATTTGATTAAATAAATCTTATCATGCAAAGGTCATTGAAAATAGTTTGGGCTTTAAGGTGATGAAATTAAATTTGTGACTCTTATCATTAATATTTTTAGCACCTTAGCAACAGAGCTAAGAGAGCCCCGAAAATTTGTTCACCTTAATGCAAAAAAACTTGAAACTTAAATTAAATGAAAAAAAACTTTAAGTCTAATTGCTGTGGGTTCCCACATTGCCATGGTCAAAAATTCATTTAATAAAATAGAAACCCTGCTATAATTAACAAATATTTAATTTAGAAATAAAAAATTATGTAGTTCTGCACAAAATTTATTGTTGGCTCGAAAAAACATGGAATGGAAAAAACACCTAAACATGTGAAAAAGAAACAAAGAACTGTGCGCATTACTCATAAATGAGCTAATGTACAGTACATTTTCGGCGCTCTCTTAGCTCTGTTGCTAAGGTGGTACATTTGCTAAAAATATTAATGATAGGAGTCACAAATTTAATTTCATCACCTTAAAGCCCAAAACTATTTCCAATGACCTTTGCATGATAAGATTTAGTTAATCAAATTGCATCACCTTGATGCCCAAGCATTTTTAAGTGCAGGCATTTAAAATGGGCTGATTTAAGTTACATAACATAACGTACTACCACATAACATAACATAAAAAATCCACATAACATAACATAAAAATATTTTTTGCATAACATAACATACGCATAACATAACATTACTTCCACATAACATAACTGAGATTGTTATGTTATGTATAGGAAATATGTTATGTTATACAGGAGAAAACAGGCTTTAATGTTATGTGCTGCATAAGAAAAGTGGGTATAGAGTTATGTTATGCATAAGAAAAGTGGGTTTAGAGTTATGTTATGCGTAAGAAAAGTGGGTATAGAGTTATGTTATGTAAATGCAATGGTGTATTTTTACTAAAATAAAAGATGGAGATGGAGAATGGAGAAAAGTTGGAGAAAAGGTGGAGTAAAGTAAATCTTGAGAAAAAAATGGGGAAGTCTAGGAGACCGGCGTAACGCCGAAACGGCGTAATGCCGAAACGGCGTAACGCTGAAACTGCAATTCTCCCTGGCAATTCAGGTTGAGTTATGAAATCACTGCCCTCAAACCCAGCATTGCTCACACAGCCCTCATTGTGTCTGCAAGAGTTCACGGGTTCAATTCAAGTTGAAAAGTGTTGGGGGAAGAACCATGGCCCACCAGCCTTCTAACAAGATCACGTCCCACCTGGCGGAACTGAAGCTGGTTCATCCTTTCACTATTCTTCTAAACTGTTCCGTTTTTGTACAGAGACGGGAACAATTGTTTTTGGCCATGCACTATCATTAAACATTACAGTGGGTCGATAAGATGGCGGGACTTATCGGCGGAGCGCGATATGACCTCAGCGGGCTGGCTGATTGGGTGGAGTGCAGTCAGGAACTCATTGGCAAGGCGCTTCAGTCCCAGCAGCGTCAACAGCAGCATCCTCCCAAGAAACGTTAGCCCCTTCTTTTCACCCACATACTATCCATGATTATTGATCAATCGCACATCAAACCAATTCTCATTTCAATTTAAAAAAAACTCAAATCCTTTCTCAATTCAGGCCGCGCCATCAAAACCATCTGCCCCATCAAGCCCAAGAAAAAGCAGACCACGGTGGAGACGGTGGAGAAGTCGGAGCCAGACCAGAAGCCGCTGCCCGAGGTTCTGGTGGTGCTGGAGAGCGCGGGGGCCCGCCCCCCCCCTGAGAGGGGGGCATTAGTTTGCCCTCCTCTGCTGCCCTTCTTGCAGGGCTGGGGACGGCAGGTCTGGCAGGGGTGAGTGTGTGGCACTGAGGAGTGGAGTGTACAGCGGAGGGGCGCAGGTGGAGGGGCTGTTTTTGCCGGGTGATGAATAGCGGGTGACGGGGCTTGCATAGGCGGCAAATTGGCGCAGGAATTCTTTAGCCAAGCTTTGCCAGCTGAATCCGCCGCTGTGAGCTTTTCAAACCGTCGAAACAGTTGCATCCTAGAGCAGCACTCCACAGAGCTATTGATGAGTAGATGCCAGAAGTAGTCATTGTCGGTTTGTAGCAGATGATTAGTAGTCCGCTTGTCCAATCAGCCACAAGCTTGGCTGCAAAGCGGACTCTTAGTAGTCCGCACTGCTCGAATCAGCCAGTTGTTTGGCTGCAAAGCATACTTGCCTTAGTCTGCGCTTGTCCAGTCAGCCATCGAGTAGGCTGCAAAGGCGGACTCCTTGTGGCCCGCACTATAAGATCAGCCACGTAGTTGGCTGCAAAGCAGATTCTTCTTTAGTCTGCGCTTGTCTCAGTCAGCCACCAAGTAGGCTGCAAAGGCGGACTCCTGGTGGCCCGCACTGACAAGAATCAGCTGCGTAGTCGGCTCTCTAAGCAGACTCTTAGTAGTCTGCGCTTGTCCAGTCAGCCACCTAGTTGGCTGCGAAGGCGGACTCCTTGTGGCCCGCACTGACGAGAATCAGCTGCGTAGTCGGCTGCTAAGCAGACTCTTAGTAGTCTGCGCTCGTCCAGTCAGCCACCAAGTGTCCGCTGCACTTGCTTGATGGCGCCCTTGTTCCCGACCCGGACCTGGTGCTCTGCCGGGCCCGGGAGGGGATAATCACTCGCTACGGAACTTGACAGTAGAGCCAACCGCCCGAGCCTGGTGTGTGCGCGAGTCTAGACGGTTGCATCATCGCGTCCGTCGGCGTCTGGCGGGGCTTCATCATCGCCTCCGCCTACGCCATCCTTCCCAAGTGCACCTCCTCAGGGCCTCTCTTCCCGATTGGCCCCCCTTTTCGGTGTTTGAGTACGAGTTTGAAGCTGCGCTGCCTCTCGCGTGCTGGGTCCAGGTGGGACTGCGGGACGCCGGGTGATCAGCACCGCCAAGCCCAACTCCGTGGCTGCCGCCTTTGACCTCCTCCTCTTCACCTTCATCTGCAACATATCTCTCTACGTCACCAGCGACGCCGGGGGCTCTGGATAGTCTAATCCCCCACTCCCTCTGGTGATCCTCTTTCATCATCCTCCTCCTGCTGCCCTCCCCTCTTCTTCAGGATGGCAGCGCGACGTTTTTGGATCAGCACCGCCCCGCCGGGGGTGGAGGAGTGTGCGCCCGACTGCAAGGACGAAGATGCGCTGCGCCGACTGCGGCCTCACCTTCTGCGCCGCCGGCGCCGACCTCCTCTTCAACCCTGCGGGCAGCGCCGACGCCAACGTCTACGACCGGATCTTCATGGCCGTCACCGCCGACGGGACCGCCTTCCCCGACTTCCGCTACACCTGCCACGTCTGCCAGATCAACCAGGCCATCCGGGAGCCCGCCAGCCTGGCGGAGCAGGCGGACTTCGCCGGCATCGCCATCCGCCCCGGCCGCCGCATCGACGCGCCCGAGTACCGCTACATCGGCCCCAACCTCGGCCGGGACGCCCGCGCCGACGCCGCCGACGCCGCCGAGGTCGCCGACAACGCCGACGCCGGCCAGCAGCCCGACGCCACCTTCGTCCGACCCCCGTCCCCGGTCTTCTCCAACCGCTCCACTGCCTCCTACCAGTCCCTGGGCGGCCGCCATTTGCCGCCGCGCGTCTCCCCGCTGCCCAACTCACGACCAGGCCATGAACGCACCGCTCCATCGGCCACAGCCGACGCCGCAACAGTCCCTGCGGGGGTTGCCCCAGCCTGCCCCACCGGCCAAGCCCGGCCCCCTCCGACCCCCGGACGGAGGACTGGGTCCGCCAGCAGCGGCAACGACAGCGACGCCGCCGGGACCCGACGCCCAGCGACCGGGATGTCGCGCTCCACCCGGCGTCTTCGCCGAGGGAGCGGCGGGTGTAGTGGAGGCAGTTCGGAGATCCTCCCGGCGGTGAAGTACGTCGCCTCCTCCAGGCACAGCCGCCGGAGGAGGCCAGCCGCAAGGCGGACTCCTTTGGCCCCACACTGACAAGATCAGCCACCTAGTTGGCTGCTAAGCAGACTCGTCATAGTCTGCACTTGTCGAATCATCCCCTGGCGGAGTTTGATGGGAGGTGAGGGTTTGTGTTTCTCGTACTCCTTCCTGTGTCGATTAACCAGCTGCCTGGTAGGCTGGGCGCGTGTCATTGCCTCCTAGTAGGCCTGCGCGGTTGCTGAATTCTGTGCTCATCAGCTCAGAGTCCCGAAAGATTAATTTGCTCTCCTCTGGCATCCTCCTTCCCATCCGTCGATGGCGCGAGGTGGCAAAAGGCTTACGAGGTCTTTGCAGAGTAACAGGTGGGCCATCAGCCCGAAGTGAGTAGGAACAAGGGTGCTTTGCCAGCTCCCTCACATGGCAGCCGCTCCCATGTCGGCCGCCCCCGCCCCCATCCTGCTTCTCTCCCCGCTTCCTCAGCAATGCGGCAGAGGGTGGGCAGGGCGTGTTCTTGCAGCTCGTTCTGCCTCCCCCCCATAAGGGCAACGGAGTGAGTAGCAAGAAGCCGAGTAGTTGTTGCCTGCTGGCTTCCAGTAGCTCTTAGGTAGGGGTCGTTGCAGGGCATCTGAGTTCATGGTTCAATCCGCAGTCGGAGTCCACTGAGGAAGGCTGCTAGCGATTGCAGTACAGTCCATAGAGGAGGGCTGCTTGTAAAAGAAATGCGAAGGTCGGATGCCGCGTTGTTGGTCATCCTCAGGTCTGCAGTTGGGAGTCCCTACTGCGGCTGGGAACTGGCAAACAGCATGACTAAAACTCAAGGGTCAACCCCCTCATCTCTAGCAGCCTTCCCTCTGAGCAACCTCACTCTTTTTGGAGCCTAAGCCTAAG